>JAVJIF010025517.1:0-71197 GCA_038442645.1 Agave tequilana | reverse complement strand
TTCTTTAACATAATAGTGAACCACCATTCATTTAGTTGTACAATCTTGATTTCTGTATATAATGACAAATATTATAAATTATGCTAACATTAATCATGAGCATCATGTAAACAACTAAAACTCATGTTTGATCTTATTATTCAATTGAATGTAAAACTATTAGAAAACAAGTGCATTACTAATTTAGAAACCAAAAGCATATACATTCTTATATTAGTGACATACAATGTTCTAAATGTCGGATGTCGGCCTAATGTCGAAAGGCAAAATTTAATGTAGGATTGCGGATATCGGGAAAATTTCGGAGGTATTTGCTCAATTTCGGTGTCAATTTCGAGGTCATATATATAATATAGTATGTCCTAAATGTCATAATTGTCCTAAAACATTACATATATGATATATCAAGGGCAGACCTAGTTCTCACCACTTGAAAATTAAAAAAAAAGAACAAAATCATCAAAAGTGACAAAATTAAAGGAAAATTACCAAAAAAGGATGATCAGGGCCGGCGACGCTCGTCGAGGCTTGGTGGGAACTCGTCCGGACTGGCGGTGCTCGCCGAAGGTCGCCAAGCCTTGTCGGAGGTCAGTCGAGCCTTATCGAAGGCTGGGAAGGTCAATTGAGCCTCATCAGAGGTCAATCAAGCCTCGTCGAAGGCTGCGAAGGTCAGTCTAGCCTCGTTGGAGGCTGTGAAGGTCAGTCGAGCCTCGTCAGAGGTCAGTCGAGCCTCGTCAGAGTCTACAAAGGTCAGTTGAGCCTCGTTGGAGGTTGTCGAAGGGCGTAGGAGCCTCATCGGAAGTCACACGTCAGTAAGGTGGAAGTCTACTCACCTTCTGCTGATAAAACTTGTTGTCACTCTGCACTCAATCTTATAGTATTCCTAATGATGCTCAAAATATATTGACGATTAATTTATTCTTATAATGAACCACTTATATCCTAACCACAAATAGATCCAAAAATCAAAGTCCTACACGTTAAAACTAAATAAAACCTGTGGAAATATATTATACCACAATTACACTAATTTTTGGAAATTTTAAAGAATTTCTAAATTTAGTTTTAGGTTAAAAAGAGTTAATTTGCAAATAACAGAAATTTCAGGATAAAACTGTAAACTTACCATTGCTCTCGAAAACTTAAATCTGAATCCAAACTGCATAATCAGAAGATATAAGATCTTGTTTGAAACTTCTTGATTATTTAAAACTGATCTTTAAATTCTCTTTTATTTTTGTTGTAAACTGAATTAAACTGTAAAAACAGAAAATTCAGGACTTTTATGTAAAACTGTTGACCGAGTGCAGAAAAATGAGGCAAAACTGAAATTTTACAGATAATCTGAATTTTAGAAAAATAAAATATTTTTATTAGTAGTTTGCAAACATGGAATGATCTTTAGAAAGTCATATTCTTGCGTTGTTGTTCGAAAACAAGGTTAAAAAAAATCTGTGGGTATATATACAAATTTACAAAGTAAATATACTAGTTTTGAAGTTTCAGTATTTGCAAATAAAAACTATCTTCAAATAAACTAAATAACTTAAAGAATTTCTATAACTAGTAAAAACTAGTAAGATTTTATTCACAAGATATGACAAAACATTATTATTTTCTTCTTTCTTTTAAAATCATAACTTCTTACAGTTAACTTTAATAAAGAAAATATTTAATTCATAAAAACATGAAACTTGAAACCTTAACTTAGCCAAAACCAGGTGATGAATCTATATGACAACAAACTGAATAGATCAAGATCCATAAACCTTTCAAGAAAATTAATAAATTACTAACCTTAAATCTCATCCTGCTTCAAGTCGAAACCCTAATCCTTGCTCTTGTTAAATTTCTTCTCATCCTGCTTCAAGTCGAAACCCTAATCCTTGCTCTTGTTAAATTTCTTCAGTTTTTAATGAAAAACTCTACAACTTTATGTTCATATATATATATATATATATATATATATATATATATATATATATATATAAACCTCAATAAGAATCCTAGTCCTACTTAACTTTTATCCTAAATATCTTCCTTTCATAAGTTATAGAAACTCATATTTGATTATAGCTCTCATTCATAACTTGATAAGGGTACCTAGTACAAAACTCATGTTTGATTATAACTCTTACCGTAAGAATCATAACTTAATTAGGATACCTATTATAGAAACTCAAATATGATTAAGACTCTTATATCATATTCTATCAGTTCTCAATAATCAAGATTATCTAAATTGGGAAACCTATTTATCTCTATCTCAATAAATTTCAAAAATTGAATCAAGCAAATTTAACTCTTCAAATAACTAATAAATTAGAATATTGTGGGTATTACAATTTTAATAATCTCTCATACTATTATTCCAATATAATACAAAATATCCTATATATTTTGATCTGGTTATCTATATTTAACGCTGAAACTGAATTTAAACTGAAACCAAAACTTATGCTGAAACCAACGAGACATTCGAAGCCATCCGAAACTAAACATTTTGAGGAGGGACGAAACCGAAACCAAGTTCTCAGGCGTTTATGTGATTTATGGTCCGATATTTCTCTCTTAAGCAGCTTACTTTCGAGGGTTGAAAAAAATCAGGTTATACTAAACATGTTGCCTGTATCGAATTGGATTTTCACCTTCACAATCCATCTGAAAGAAGGGGTTAAATATTGCATCCGGATGAGATGGTTTTGGTTTTGACAAGTTTGGTTTCAGGACGGCTCAGCCTGAAGCTTACTGAAACTTTCTAACAGTGAAATTAACTAATATTATCTGAAATCACCGATAGTTGTTGCATGGCCTTCGATTTTGCACGAGAGTCCTTACCTGCTGGAGACATCTAATGACTTAGTTTATTTTAGTTGGTTAGTGTAGTTAGTTTATTTTATCTTATTTTAGTCCCACATTGGTTGTGGTGGAAGTTCTCATGTAATGTTAAGCCTATAAAAGGCAAAGACTGCTTTGGAGATTCTCAGTTGATGTTAATGAAAAATGCTTGCTTAAACTTTTGTGTAGTCAGTGTGCTTTTGAGTGAGATGCCCTAGGGAGAGAGTCCTAATAATTTTCTTAGGTTACAAGTTTTACATTGAGATTTCCTAGTGTTTGTTCCCAATTATCCCCTTCTTTGTTCGTTCCTCATCCTTTTGGTATCAGAGTGAAATTCTCAATTTTCTCCACTAAATCTCATGACTATAATTTCTCTACCAAAGATAGTATCAAACGAAAATTGCTAAAATTTGCACGCGGCACTGCTCATCGCCACTGTTTATCATTGCCTCCTTCTAACCGCCAACTTCATCATCGTCATCTTCTGTCGCCGACATCTTCCAACTTCGGCAGTGCTCATCTTATGTGATGTAAGCTTATAAAACAAAGACTGCTTTGAAAATTCTCAGTTGATGATTAATGAAAAATACTTGCTTAAGTTTTTGTGTAGCCAGTGTGTTTTTTGGTGAGATGCCCTAGGGAGAGAATCCCAATAAGTTTCTTTTATAACAAATTCTAGATTGAGATTTCCTAGGGTTTGTTCCCAATTATCCCCTTTCTTTGTTCGTGCCCCATCATTACCTCCCAACTTATTGTTAATTCCATTGCGAGCAGGCCCAACAATGAATATATCTGGTGCATTTTCTCCCAATATTCCTGGTGAAGTCTGGAAGAGGCTTTAAATTATGGTGTTATAGATTTTGGATTCAAATTGGGTTCTCAGTTAACTCAAAGCTTTAGTGTATTAGTTACATGGGTAAGAGTTTAAAACCCAACCCAAATTAAATTAAACAAGATGCATTGTGCTCCTATTTGGGTTTTAAGAATATATTTAAGTTAAATGGGTAGAGGTTGAAGAGTAGAGTCGTTTAACCTGAAGGGGAAAAAACTAATATTTTGTTCTTTTATTTGCATATATACCCTTACAATATACCTTTTTTGTTTATTTATCCTAGAAAACTGAAATAGCCTATGAAATCTTGTAACTTCTTATATTTTGATATTTCTTTGAAATTTAAACTGTACCAAATCTGAACATAATTAATATATAAGAAAATAAAAATTCAAGAAAAAAATGTGAGGCACTATATGATGTAATACGGGTAGGATTCGAATCAAATAAATTGGAAACTAGGGTTTAATAAGAAAAATGAGGAGGAATTAGAGTTAAGAAATGGAACCAGATAGATTTGAGCTTCGTACCCCTTGTGTGGGCTTCAAACCTTGTACCACGGGCTTCACACCCCAATACTCAAGAGTATCCTCAAGAAAATTTAACTGAAAAGTTTTTATTTCATCTTGTCTCCTTATTCATTGTGTTGAGTCTCTTTATATAGGCTCTTACAAAGTAAACTTTTCCATCACAATCGATGTGGGACGAAGTTTCATAATAAAAGTAAAGGCTAAACTTAAAAATAGACTAAGACATAAAAAGATAACTAGTACTGGTGTGATATCCCCATTATTTCTGTTGGGGTGGGAGAGAATCGACCCTTTCGAGTGAGGATACCTTTCATGAAGCATCTCAACCCGGCTATGGTGGTGACTGTGGCAGTAGCACTAATGCATCACATCGAGACCAAGGTGGTGGAGGTGAACTGGTCTCTGTATCGGATCGATAAAAATATCAGCTTGACCAAGACACCAATAGCAGACTGAGGCACGCCATCCATAATGAAAACTGAACCGACTGCACTTTGCACTATAAGTGGTCTGATCTCCTGTGAGCCTGACTCCTGTAGACATATCTGCAATGGGTCGTACACATCAGGCGATCTCAAGAGAAATGATACCCTTATAGTTGTCAAAGATGGTACTAACTTCAAGGTAGGCTCCCCGGAAATCTACAAGGGTCTCAACACAGAGCTCTTCAACTTTCATAGACTGTGGGGAAATCTCTTCTTACTGTGACATCGACTCAACAATAACTTTTGGCCCTGGTTCTAGCTTATCAAAACTTTTGGCTCTGGTTCTGTATTGTCATCAACTTTTAGCTCTGATTCTGGATTGTCAACAACCTTTACCGTCCTGTTTTCCAGCATCTTCACCCTACCAGCGAGGATCTCCTTACATTCAGCGATCAGATCGCTGAATTGTGGCCCCTCGAGGTGTGGAGCATACCGAATATGAAGTTCTTGTAAGATAAGCCAATTTTGACAGTCAATATGACTGTCTTTCCACCACCAATAAGTTTCTCCAGCTAGCTTCATTTGGGCGTAGTGTCACTTCTGCGCAGGTGTCGAGAAATACCTGAAGAAATTCTCAAAATGTTTTTCGCACTTTTTATATCCATGCTGAGCATAAAAACCTCAAAAATACAGGAGAACTGCATACATGTCCCTTTCAACATCTTTTTCATCCCCATCAATATAAATGTATTTGTCATAAAAGTAAAATCTCATGAATAAAACTCAGTGCATAAAGATCAGAGGTTACCCAATAAACTCAGTGGCTCAAATTGGACTCAAATCAGGCTAAAGATGTGGCCAGAAACGCTGATTCTCTGCTACTGGGACAATACTGGTGCCAAATATGGACTTATAGAGATCGGATCTGCTACTCAAGTGTTATGAAATCTTTATAGTGGCTCTGGGGCTCATTTATGAACCTAACGCTTCGAACAGAGCTCGAAACAGACTCAAATGGGTGAGAAATGGGCTCCGGACTGGTTGGGGGTGGGGAGGTGAACAATACTATTTACAGAACAGTAACTGTGTGATTACTTGCGGTGATTACTGTTCACGATGGACAATAACTTTATTTGTTCCTCTTTTTTTCTGTTTTTCTATTTTCTTTCTTCTTTTTTTTTTGAATAGATCTAGATCTGAGGTTTGAAATAGATCTAAGGTTTTAGAAGGGGAGAAAGAAAGATTTGAAAGGGATTGGAGCCAAAGCTCTGATACCAATTGATGTAAACGGGAGGATCACAATCACTTTCGAATCAAATAAATTGGGAACTAGGGTTTAACAAGAAAAATGAGAAGAGAAATTAGAGTTTAGAGATAGAACCAGATAGATTTGGGCTTCGCACCCCTTGCGTGGGCTTCACACTCATTACGTCATGGGCTTCACATCCCAATACTCAAAAGCACCCTCAAGAGAGTTTAACTGAAAAGTTTTTATTTCATCATTGTCTTCTTATTCATTGAGTTGAGCAACTTTATATAGGCTCTTACAAAGTAAACTTTCTCATCACAATTGATGTGGGACAAAGTTTCATAATAGAAGTAAAGGTTAAATTCAAAAATAGACTAAGGCATAAAAAGATAACTAGTACTGGTGTGATGCCCCTATCACTATAAGTACAATTCAAGAAATCTAAGTTAAGAAAATTTGTGAGTAAATGGAGAATTCTGAATTTTTTTTCTTTTTTAGATCTTGCGGTTTTATCATGAAGTACTGACAAAAAAAAACTAATACTAGCAAGTTAAAAATGAAAAGAAAACTAATGCATAAATAATACAAAATTATTGTAAAAAATAAGCAAAAAAGAAATCTTCATCATCAGTTAGTTTATCCTGTACTTAGTTGTCAAACTAGACATTTATCTGAAAGTAGGGTGGCTTAATCTAAATTGGATCCTTTTTTCTATTGCCAAAGTTGGGGATGTCCAACCTATGGTAACCAGATTTTTGCAAACATTACAAAATAACCAGACCAATGACCATGTTGAGTGGGTTTGGTTTGGAAGCAGAAGCTCTACTTCTAGGTGATATGGATTCACCAGATACTCACCATAAAACAATGTTCTAAAATGGTAACATCTAGCATAGTAGATGGTATTCCTTGTACAAAGGAAGCTTTTGGTAAGCAGTTAGATTCTCCTTTCTCTTGGCGCTTTTCCTCTTGCATTGTTCAGTTTTCTGGTAGAAGCGTACATAATTTTCCTCCTTTGCTAGTTCTCGTAGAAATGCTTACACAAGATTTTTCTCCATACACTTTTGGGGAAAAGTGCTCTTCCAATTTTGTATTCCAAGGCGTCTTCTCCATCTTTTTCCGATAGATTGACTTTTCATTTTTAAAAATGTATTTTGGGAAACCTGCACTATATGACACCTTCCCTGAGATTCTCTTCTTTTGCGGAGTCAATGCTAAGCTTAGGCATGTTTGCTTGTGCGATTATGCTTAATTTTACTGAGAAACTGTAATTGGTTTGTAAATGCTAATTTGTAGGCATGTTGAGGTCCTGAAGGCGTGAGTCAGACATGCTTAAGATTTCCTTTGCAAATCACATCAATATAACACTTGTTTTCTGCTTTATTGCTTTTGAATGCAGATTATTTGGAATTCTTCAACCCGAGCTGAACTGCTCAAATTTATAGATCAACAGCGTGCTAACCAAGGTCCTGATGGTTCATATGACATGTCAGAGTCACATTCTTTCACTTATCAGGCTCTTTGTAAAGAGCTACATGTTGGTAATGTGTATCTTAGGGTTTATAATAATCAACCAGACTATGACATAAGTGAACCAGAGGCCTTTTGTGTCGCTCTTCTTAAATTCATATCAGAGCTAGTGCATATTTTGAGTGATTCAAATATTCGAAATAGATTTGATAACAATGGCTCGCTTGTGGAGCCATCAGAAGTTCAAGACGGGAATATCAGTAGGCCAGATAATGAAGGAAAATCCAGTACAGAAGAAACAACAGAAGAATCTGAAGTGGTTAAGAACCTTCATATGGGATTGACGTCGCTTCAGGTACACCAATGTCTTGGTAAAATTTTATTTTATTTTATTTTTTCGGAAACTGGGCAGCACCCTCCCACTCACTTGGTAAACTTCTGTGTTTATCACAAAGTCTAATACTTTCCTTTTTCTTTAAAAATGACAGAATCTATTAACCAGCAATCCCAGTCTTGCTGCTGTGTTTTCTACTAAAGAGCAACTTGCACCTCTTTTTGGGTGTCTGAATGTACCTGTTCCTGCAGAAAGCAACATTCCTCAAATTTGTCTTCATGTACTTTCTCTTTTGACGACGTACGCAGCATGTTTGGAGGCTATGGTTGCAGAACGGGCCAACCTCATACTTCTATTGCAATTACTCCACAGTGCTCCTACATGCAGGGAAGGAGCTCTTGCGGTTCTGTATTCCTTGGCTGCTACACCTGAGCTTGCCTGGGCTGCGGCTAAGTATGGGGGAGTAGTCTACATTCTTGAACTCATCTTACATGTACAAGGTACATCTTTATGCCTAGTTAACACTAGTCTATATACCTGTGCAATAATGCACAGGCTTGAAAAATGATTCGTTGAGACTTGTACAATCCATATATGTAGCATATGATTATTTTGAGGTGTTTTAAAACTATAATTCACAGGGTTTTTTCTTCTTTTATAGGAGGAGCTTCACTTTCAAGTATATAGGCTGTTTTCTTTTTCTTTTATATTTTCTTTAAGGTTTCTCTCTTCTGCATTTTTCTCTTTCGTTATAACTTTAAGTTTTTTTCTTTTGTAAATGTGAATTTATAACCCGCTCGAACTTTTTATATTAATTATCAATAACCTCCTCCAAATGTGAAACAAAGGAATTATTCTCAACAATCATCTATAAATTAAATAATTATCTTCAATTTGCCTTTTTTTTATATTTTATTTTTTTTCAAAATTAATGTCTTTATATATTTATTTTTAGGTTATCACTTTTTTAATAGTGAAGAAGTTGACTCGTTAGATTAATATGATCAGAGTAAGAGAAACACGCACACACACACACATAAGAGGAGGAAAGGAAATTAAATATAATTTGATAAATGTAATAAGTTGGATTATTTATAAATAATGATTGAGAAGGGGGCAGACCCACCTTATGCCGACTCATTTAAGAGCTTTAGAAGTTTATATTGAATTATAATATTTTTATATGACAATTCTTCAATTTAAGTATATTTTATTCTCAAACATAACATATTCAAGTCTTAGTATCATCTCTTTTTTTCTCTTTTTTTCTTATTAATGCTATAACATTTCTTTATTCTTTATTCACTATTGAATTCAAAAAAAAATTATCATAGGTTTTATTAAATTTTACATTTTAAAATTTATCATATATTTTATGTAATTTAATTATGCCCACATTAATTTTTTTTTTTTTTTTGCATTCGCCATAGTTGAGAAGGATCGCTAATGTCTATAGTGGTATTTGAAAGGGTTATCAATAAATTTACATAATTTAAATATTTTGTAATTATAATGCATTTTGTTATTTTTTAATTTAATTAGATTATTGGCATTTTTTTTACCTTTATTAGTTTTTATTAATGACTGTACTACTAAAAACAGTAGCCCAAAAAGTATGAGATAGAGTAGTGGAAGTACATGATACAAAGGAGCTAGTGCAATTTTTCTAATTATAAATTCATTTGGCTTAGTTGTTAACTTTTGTTCAAATCAGAATTTCCTTTTTTTTAGAAATTCATTTCTTTGATGAAAAAAGTATTCAAATCTTTGATTTAGAGACATTGACATGTTTGAGAGAGAGAGAGAGAGAGAGAGAGAGAGAGAGAGAGAGAGAGAGAGAGAGCATGATGTGAGCAGCAGACCGCAAATCAAATCAAAATGTTGAGAGTGGTACATATTAATTTTTTTTTTTTTTTTTGAAAAAATGGATGAGAGAGGGGTAGGGATCTGCACATATTTAAAGGAGTTCGAAAAGAGTGGATGGGATGAGAGAGAGAGAGAGAGAGAGAGAGAGAGAGAGAGAGAGAGAGAGAGAGAGACCATTCTTGCAAGAATGAAGGGGACTACTTTCTTTTGGGTTCGGATTGGGGGACACATGTCAAATTTTTTTAGGGGTTCTTTGCTGATGTGGCAAAACTTCAAGGAGAGAGAAGAAAACCCATTCTTGCTTAGTAATAGATATAGATTTGATTGATGAATGTTTATCCTAGATGGTAGAAAAGTACATATGACATTGGACTGAAGGGCATGCTATATCTATTGCAAATGAGCACAATGCCATATAAAATGATCCTCATTGATGTCCAGCTTTTACCTTCTCTTATCGTGTATCTTTACACTCTCATTATATGTGGATAACTGTTTTGGCATCTTATGAGTATAACATGCATTTTCTAATTGCATCAACAAGTCACCATTGCCTTTTCTCTTTGTTTGTTCATCTATCTGAAGCAATAGAGCCCCACTTGACCAGAATTATTCTCTAGCGCAAGTTAGTTCACTCTTCAGAAAACATGATATGGATTTTAATACTGCTGGTTTAGAAATTAGGTTTAACATGTGCAGTGATATACTGATACAGGGCGGACATTGCAACAATAAAAATTGAAGGCAGCAACTACCTCTATGAAAATTGTTAGTAAAGCACATCATAAACAGTTAAAGTTGCTAGTAGAACACAGCCTTCCTGTTAAATCTTTACAAGACGATTTGAAAGTTTGGTAGCCGTTGATTGCTCCGAGATTTATGCATGATGCATTAAATATCTTGTTTGGTTTGCATAAGTGCATTGACCAAGAGCATAAGTTCTTGCTAACAGAAGTTATACTTGCAGAAGAAATCCCATTGCCACAAAGAGCAGCAGCTGCATCATTGTTGGGTAAGCTGATTGGACAGCCAATGCATGGTCCTAGAGTCTCTATAACGTTAGCAAGGTTCCTTCCTGATGGCTTGGTGTCTGCTATCAGGGATGGGCCTGGTGAAGCTGTGGTTGCCTCTCTTGAACAGACAACAGAAACCCCTGAACTTGTATGGACACCAGCAATGGCAACTTCTCTCTCTGCACAGTTATCAACTATGGCATCCGACCTCTACCATGAGCAGATGAAAGGCAGTGTCGTTGATTGGGATATACCGGAACAAGCATCTGGCCAACATGTAATGAGAGATGAACCACAGGTAAATTTCTTGTTTTATGATTATTGCATCAAAATGGTTACTTCCCTTGATGGAGATTCTAAGCTACATGAACATGCAGGTTGGGGGGATTTATGTACGGCTGTTCTTAAAGGATCCTAAATTCCCCTGAGAAATCCTAAGAGATTTTTGGAAGGACTGTTGGATCAATATGTTACATCCATCGCTGCAACACATTACGAGAGAGATGCTGTTGATTCTGATCTTCCTTTGCTGCTTTCTGCTGCACTTGTATCCTTGCTACGGGTACATCCTGCACTTGCTGACCATGTTGGATATCTTGGTTATGTTCCGAAACTTGTTGCTGCCATGGCCTATGAAGGAAGAAGAGAAACAATGGCATCTGGAGAAGTTAAAAGTGAGGGCAATGCGAACTCAGATGAGTTAAATGGAAGTGAAGATGGACTGTCGGAATCCAGTGGTCAGACACCACAGGAACGTGTCCGCCTCAGTTGTTTACGAGTTCTTCATCAATTGGCATCAAGTACAATTTGTGCAGAAGCTATGGCAGCCACAAGTGCAGGAACGCCTCAGGTATGGAAATGTCAGTATATATACTCTGCTCTAAAAGGTTATATTAAGCATGGGGGATGGTGTTTATGTGAACATTTGGTCATAAACATTAGATACATGCTTGTGGTTCTAATAAATATAATGAGCACAGTATCTTTTCTGTCAGAGTGTCCATATGTGTCTCTGATCTGCTGATTTGGACGGCTCAGATCACAGCATCTCCCTGTGGAATACAGGGCTTGCCACTGAGACCCCAAAAGGAGCAGATCCCCTTTTATGTTGGATGTCCTAATATGATATGGTCTTGTGAGCTTACATGTTTACTGTACCAAGTTGTGACGAACTCATGGTGGGAGGGTTACTATCTATGTATTGACTGATCACAATATGGGATGTTCAGTAGCAGCATGATATATTTATTTTTATACTAGGTTTGTGAACTTCATAATCCATAAATAACTTGGGTCTGAAATTGGTGTAGTGGAGATCTCATATTCACAGTGCTTATAATTGCCTTTATGGTAGGCCCTTTTTTGGTGCCAAAAGGCTTACTGGTGACAATTGTGCCATTTTTCAGTTCAGTATCTAGTTGTCAGTTATAGCAAGTATTGTGAAATTCTTAGAACATGCAAAATCTTGAAGCATGAAATAATACTGTCATATCATAGTGATATTATTGTTATCACAAATACACGAGTAGTTCAGTGGCATAGAGGCCTTGTCAAGAGTTTGTAGGCTAACTTCTTTAATATTTAAAGTGGACCAATTTGCATCTTCCTTCCATTGCAATTCAAAAGGCTTATTTATCCACTAAGAAATTGCTCCCAATATGTTCAATCAGCAGGAAGTGTATGGTAAACTATTGGTATTTTCTTTAAACTTTGATTGTTCTTTGTTATTATCAAGGGTCTTTCCCAATCCATTCTGTTCATTAGGATTTTTTTTTTTTTTTTAACACCAACTCTTCAGATTTCTTTACTTTCAGCTCTGTATTGTGTTAATTTATTAGAAGCCAAATGAAGAATTATGACCCGATTACACTATGCACCTCATAATATTGGTGGCAATAAAATAGCTAGATCTAGTATTTGGTCAATAGCTACATTCATTATTTTCGTTCCCTTTGCTTCCTTTCGCCACTTAATTTATGTTCTTCAGAAGTTCGAGTGTACCAGCTGTTTGAGTTCTATTTGCTTCAACATTTGGCTGATTGAGAGATATTTCTTTTTCCACTTATGCACTGTATTAATCCTTTCATTTTTCCTCTTTTTTCCAGGTTGTACCTCTTCTTATGAAAGCAATTGGATGGCAAGGTGGCAGTATACTAGCTTTGGAAACACTTAAACGTGTTGTTGTTGCTGGAAACAGAGCAAGAGATGCACTTGTTGCACAGGGGTTGAAGTAAGTCAATCTAACTGCATTATAGCATTATATACAAGTGTTTCATGTTTGATTCTGAAAAAATCATCATTATCATAATTAAAATTTTCATCTATTCATTCTCTCATGTTCTATAACCTGCTACAGAATTTTCAAGCACCTTTCCAGTGGTATTATCCCTAACTGCTTGTACTTGCATTTATGCTTTTTATGAATTCTTCATCTACTCGTTCTCACTCCGTCTTTGCTTGTTCTCCAACATATCCGTCTCTGCCTTGTCATTTTCCCAATCATCTTTCTTCCATGAATCATCCTTGTGCAACAGCCCTAGAACGAAACTTGATTGGGCAAAAGAATATTTACGGTTTAGTATTGCTCGTGAAATCAATTGGACTAATTTTGGCAACAAGAATAATCTATATGTGGTATGTTTCATGAAGGGAGAAACTGTTTGTTTGTTTCTGCTAATAATTATCCTCTAGACTGCTATTCTAATTTACATGTTTCAGGGCAGCTATTCCTGTTAACTCTTATATTGGAACTTCTTGTACGATTCTGGCACTTTCTATCAGCTTATTTTCAGAACTTAAGGGCTATGTTGGAATTTACTAAATAAAAACCAATATGAAAATGCAATGCAGTTGGTAATGATTGAAAAGTGGCTGGGATAGAAGGCTCTATCGTGGTTGTTGATGTCATTCTAGTCTTGTTTCTGTTCTTTTACGTGTCGCATGTCTACATGCTAGGATGCACATGCATCCATTTATATTTTTCTTCCATGAACAAAGCATTATAAGTATGGAAATGAGTATACTTGTAGTGGTCAGTTTCCGACCCCCTTGAGATCGCGACACGTGCCTATCTAGTCCTTGGACGATCGCGTGACACGTGGCTGATTCCAGAATCTCCTGAAGAAGAGTTTTGATCCCATTCAAACTCCGACCAATTCAAGCGGGAAGAAGAATGGAGATAGAGTCAGTTACAAGCATTCCTATCTCTAGATTAAATCCTCATTTGAACCCGACGGTTACAGCTCGGGAACAGGCCAATCGCACATTGACAGCTGGATGAAAGCCACTGGTTAAAGACGAATACAGTTCTACCAATTCAAATTAAGAGGTTTTGCTCCAATCGCCTCCAAGATAAGCAGTTAAGATAGGATAGAGTTTCGGATAGATGAAAACTCTATAAACATTATCCAACAGACACCCACATGTATAAATAGTAAACCTCCTCCAACTAGAGGGGGGATGATCAATCAACCCCAAAAATCCTAGCGCGTGAGATCAGGTTATCATCATTATAATTTTCTCTGAATTATAGTAGAACTCTCTTGCACCATGGTCTTTTTTTTTGGGTTTTCATGTAAATCTGTGCGTTAGCTCTGGTTTGATCTCTGAATTTCATCCATTAATCCTTACAATTTGGTGTGTGGATAACTCCTCCGGGAATTACCCACTGCATTTGGTGCTTTTATTGAGATCATTTCGAGTCTATACTCGAAGATCTCTCCCACTTTCAAAACCTAGCCCCTCCTCAAAACAGCCTCGCACTGCGGACATGGCTCCACCAAGGAAGAATGTCTCCTAGGCTCCAGCTGCTACTCCAGCCTCGTCGAAAGGAAAGGGGAAAGTAGTTAAAGTCGCCGAGCCCACGAGCGTCATCCCAACCGATCTGACGTTCACATCACCAACGCTGAAGATTCCCAATTTTCTTCCACCCCGCCCTAGAGGGCGCTTACGACTATGCTCGAACCCCGACACACCAACGAGCAACTTCCCCAGGCGCTTTCCAGCCTGCAAAAGCAGCTGGAAGAGCAACAAACGGAGATGGGATGGCTCCGCGAGGCGGCTACCCATGAAAAAGAACGCAACAACTCATGTCCAGAGCAGACTTCTCAAGCAAGTCGACACACTACGGAAATCGCCGTCTCCCTGAATAGCAGAAGAAAGTGCTTGGGCTCCCTTGTCGTCGCAGCGTGACAGGGAGGTCGCTCAAACCTCTGGCAGCTCGAAACGCAACAGGTCGGAGACTCACAATGATGACAAGCGTTCTGAGAACTCAGAGCATTCTCACAGTCCGAAGTTCCCTCGCATTGAGGACATTGCGGATTTGGTTCAAAAACAGCTTGACCAAGCGAGCCAACAAACTCCGAAGGGAATGAAGCATAGCAGGTTGAGGCCCTCTGACTCACCACTGTTGAATTTAATCACCACGCTTTGATTCTCAAGAAAATTTGTGATGCCCTCCTTTGACTGCTACTCGGGAGCGTTCGACCCCCTTCTTCATCTTCACCAGTTCCGAGACAAAATGGCGGTCCACGCTCATGACGACCTTCTTCTATGTCGAAACTTTCCTTCCAGCCTCAAGGGTGCTCACCTACCATTGGTTCTACTCACTCCCGAAGAACTCGCTTTAGAGTATCGGTGATGTAACTGACGTCTTTTACAATCAATTCGCTTCTCGGAGAGAGAACAATCTCCTCACAGTCAAAATGAAACCAGGGGAGAGCCTGAAGAGTTACGCCAACTATTTCCAGAGATGGCTCTGGTGTACAACTGCAATGAAGACGTGGCCGCCGCTGCATTCATTAGTGGGTTGCAAGTCACCCACCGTTCTACAAACATCTGGTGAAGAGCGATGTCATGAAGATGAGAAACATTGTCGTTCGGGCACAAAAGTATATGCAGATCGAAGAGGTGACTCAGAGTGCAATCACTCGCCCCCTAAACCAGGATCCGAGGGCGAGAAGCCGAAGCAACAATTTCCTCCGAGGAAGAATCCAAATCACAACTCTGCCATTGTCCACAAGCCACCCCGACACGCGCGTAAGTCAAATAAGGGTGCCGCTGCAGAGGCTGACCTTATTCCATTCAGAATTCCCGTCGATTATGTGTTTAGCGCCATTAAAGATCAGCCTTGGGTCAGATGCCCGACTCGACCACTCCCGCACAACCCTAAGAGACCCAGATTCAGGGAGTTCTGCGCTTTCGATGGCGGGATGGGCCATCTCGCCATCGACTGTCGCACGCTCCGACGACATCTTCAGGATCTGGTTAATCAGGGATATCTCTGAGAGTTCATCCTTAACCCTGGACAACTCTGGGAGATTAAAGTGCAGAGGGAACTCCAACCTCAAGACGGTCAGACAGGCAACACACACATTCAGTACAGGGAGGTGAATGCCATCTTCGGCACCTCCCCGATAGGGCACCACGACGAAAGGAAGAACGATTTATGTTAATGAAGCTCGGAGAGACAACTATTCGGTAATATTGACACGCCTACCTTCACCACTTGACAGGCCAATCTTCTTCTTAGAGAAAGACGCCTACATCGTGTACTTTCCGCACAATGACACTTTGGTCATGACAATACATATCGGTTGTCGCAGAGTGTTCAAGATCTTGGTCGATGGCGCGAGTAGTGTCAACATCTTGTACGGACACGCTCTAGATCGAATGGAGGACACTCCCGAGTCGGCCCGAAAGATGATCATCCCTCAGACCCAGTTGCTTCTCTATGGATTCGACGGGAGCGGGGCTCATTCACCCGGCACAGTCGAGTTTTCGGTCCGAGCGAATCCATACAACGTCGTCATAGAGTTCTGCATTCTTGACGTCGAATCTTCCTACAACGCCATCCTCGGGAGCCATAGATTCACATGATGAGAGCTGTCTCGTTCACCGATCAACTTTTGAAGTACCCCACACCATCAAGAATGGCCAACATAAGGGGTGAGCAGGCGATGACTAGAACCATAGCTGCAGTAGCCCGGAAGAAGTCCGATTAGATGACAAAGACCTCCCCAGCGGTCTATGACAAGGATTCTCTTGTGGATAAGAATTAAAAGAGAATTGCTGACCAATAACAATTACAGAACGATGAAAGTCAAGACTCCGACTTCCCTGCCGAGACGAAGGATCCAGACTCCGACTCACACATCAAGTCAGGAGACCCCGACAGTAAGACTGAGGAAGAATCTGAGTCATTTCCTGTAGATCCACATCATCTAGAGAGGGTTTTCTGAATCGTCTCAAAGCTGCATCCTTACGAGAAGGCCTTGTTTAGAAAGTTCTTGTTGGACAATTTGGTTGTATTCGCGTGGATTCCCACCGATATGCATGGGATTGATCCTGATATCCTCTGCCATAAGCTCTCCATCATGGCGGATGCCAAGCCAGTAAAGCAGATTCCAAAGAGAATGAATGAGGAATGGAGTCGGGCCATCAACGATGAAGTTGAACGCTTACTGTAAGCCAGCTTCATTCGAGAGACCACCCTGACTGGCTCTCCAATCTCCTTTACGTGAAGGAAAATGGCAAGTGGAGGGTCTGCATCGACTTCACTAATCTCAATGAAGCTTGCCCGAAGGGTAGCTTTCCCCTCCCAAGGATCGATCAGCTGGTAGAGGCAACAACGAGCTACGAACTTTTCAGCTTCATGGACGCCTACTCCGTGTACAGTCAGATTAAAGATGCACCCATCAGATGAAGACAAGATTGCTTTTACTACTGGTCGGGGAATTTATTGCTATAAGGTGATGCCTTTCGGGTTCAAAAATGCTGGGGCCACCTTTCATCGCATGGTTGACAAAGTTTTCAAGGGTCAGGAGCATCATGGAAGTGTATGTTGATGACATCTTGGTGAAAAGTGCCCTGCGCCCAGATCACCTACATTTGGACAAAGTCTTCGACCTCCTGTGAAAGTACAAGGTGAAGCTTAACCCCAAGAAGTGCACATTCGGGGTTGCTTCCGCAAAGTTTTTAGGGTATCTGGTGACTCAACGGGGCATTGAGGCTGACTCCGACCAGAAATCCGCCATCTTAAACTTGAAGTCACCTACCTGTGTGAAAGAGGTTCATATGTTGAACGGACGCCTCACTGCTCTGAGCCGATTCATCAGCCGCTTCACGGACAAATGCGAGGCCTTCTTCCAAGCCTTGAAGAAGAAGGGTCGATTTCCGCTGGAACGAAGAATGCGAGATAGCTTTCCAAGGTCTGAAGAGATATCCAGCTTCACCACCACTCTTGTCTAAGCCCACCTCGGGAGAAATGCTATTCCTTTATATACCTGTCACGGAGTCAGCTATGAACGGAACCTTAGTTCGTGAAGACGAAGGCATTTAGAAGTCGGTGTACTACATCAACCATTCCATGAATGGACCACAACTCAGATATCAAAGGCTGAAAAAGTTGGTGCTTGCTCTCTTCATCATCTTGAGGAAGCTGAAGCACTACTTCCAAATCTTCTCGATCACGGTTCTCACTGAGCATCTTTGAGAAGCGTTATAGAGAATTCAGAAGCAACGAGACGGATATTGAAATGGGCATCAGAGCTGAGGCGGACTCAGATGCGAACCGAAGGCATCAATTAAATGGTAGGACTTGGCGGACTTTATTGCTGACTTCACCCCAGGAGCCACAGAGCTATGCGATTTACTAGAAGGATGGGTTCTGAACGTGGACGAAGCTTCAAACATCAAGGGGACAAGCATCGCGATTATCCTCATCACTCCAGAAGGACCTATTATTGAGCATTCTTTCACCCTCGGCTCCCCGACTTCTAACAACGAAGCCGAGTATGAGGTAGTCCTAGCCGGACGTCGAATGACTATCACGTCGGGGTCATAAGGCTCGAAATTTGGCGCGACTTCTCATTAGTGGTCAACCAAGTCAGCAGGGAATACATTGCAAGGGATGCTCAGATGGCGGAGTACCTACAATTGGTCCTTGGATTAAAGTCTAAAATCCCCCATGCGACTTCAAATGGATCCCCAGATTCGAAAACAATCACGCTGACTCACTTGTCAACTTGGGAGCAGCTACAGAGTTTCAATTCAAACGAGAGATTTCCGTCGAGCACATTGCCAACCTGAGCGTCCAACGACTGATCGGAGAAGTCCTTCGCGTTGATACCTGCCAGGATGGAGGGATCCTATCATTGCTATCTGAAGGAGGGGATGCTCCCTGACGACAGAGCGAAGGCACAAAAGCTCCTGCACTTTGCCACTGGATACACGCTCCTCGCAGACGTCTTATACAAGAAGTCTTACTATAAGCTTTTTGCCGACCCCTACTTGAGGTGCCTCGGACCAGACAAAATTCGGAGAGAGGCAGAAAATCCACGAGGGCTACTGTGAGAATCATTCAGGTGGCCGCTCCTTCGCCCATAAGGTCATCAATCAAGGATATTATTGTCCCAAGATGTTTGACGACGCCAAGGATTATGTAAAGAAATGCTCGAAGTGTCAGAGATTCACCCAAACATCAAACAGGCCGAGTATTGACCTTCACACCTTGCAGAGCCCTTGGCCCTTCATGCAATGGGGATTGGATGTAGTTGGTCCACTTCCTCGAGCACAACCTCAGTTGCGGTTCCTATTAATAGCCACCGATTACTTCAAATGGGTTGAAGCGGTGCCTCTCTGAAGTCACTGGATAACAGGTTGTCAAATTTCTTTAGCAAAACATTGTGTGTTGCTTCGGGCTCCCCCACACCATTTTCTCTAACAACAGGTCAAACTTCGCCAGCAAGCAAGTGTCCAACTTTTGTGCTAAGTATAAGATCGCCTATTGTTTCTCAACGCCCTATTATCCTTAAGGCAATGGTGGTCAGGCTGAGATTAACAATCATACCATCCTTGTCAGCCTGTGCAAAAGCTTGGACAGAGCAAAGGGTAAATGGGCCGAGAAACTTCTTGGGGTGCTTTGGGCCTACATGACCACCAAGCGCGTCCCGACGGGTAAAACATCGTTCTCATTGGCATATGAAAAGGAAGCGATCATCCCGGTCGACATCAGCATGCAGACACTCTGCGTGGAAAGAGTTGATCTAGATCAAACTGATGCACAACGCCTGATCCTGGATCAATCGGAGGAAAAGCGGCAGCAAGCCCAGATCTGCGTCATATCATACCAACAGCAGATTCGAGCCGTGCACCACAACAAGGTGAAGATTCGCAAATTTCAAGTCAGAAACTTAGTCCTGACGCGCGTTATTCAGACTACGCGGCAGAAGGATCAAGAGAAGCTCAGGCCCAACTAGGAGGGTCCTTACACCATCATCGCTCGGGGAGGCAAATGATCGTATACCTTGGCTTATCAGGACGGAAGATCATCAAGAAGCAATGGAATTATTTTCACTTGAAACGATACTACGTGTAAAATCATGTAATATCCAATGAAAAGATTAGACAAGTTGAATTTTGATGTTCTATATCCTTTCCGATCACGATAAATACTCCACAGCGACTGCTCGAAGCTGGGCTACCCGAGCGAGTCAACAGCCTATAGCGGGTCTACCCATGACGGTTACCCTCTGGGGGGGTCTCCCGTAAAGGTAGAGGCTCGCTCACAATGGCTACCCCGACAACGCAAGTCCGTACTTGGGATTTCTCCCATTCTGAGGTAAAATTTGCAGGTACCGCTGTTGGATGAACCCCACTCGGAAATTACACACCAATCCATTCCAAATGTCTCGGAGCCAAAGCAGCTCTCCAAGCAGACGTTCGACAACAAGACAATCACAAAAACAAACAAGCAAGATCTAAACAACACTGTCATTCCAAAGTTACTGCTTTTGTTATAAAGTTTTCCGATTACATCCAATCAAATACAAACTTGGTTACATATGAAAAGAGTAATACAAGATCTATTACATATTTGTGCTTTTCTTTAAAAGGGAAAATAGACACGCCTTTCGTCGCAACGTCCACAATAGCTTCCATGAGATGCTCCCAAACAAACAATCTACCATTTGCGGGAGGGCAATGACACCGAGAACTCTCAGAAAAACACCAACAATGGAGATCATGCCTTAGATTGCAGATTGAAGCCTGCAAGACAGTGATGTTACCGATGCCATGCCGGTAACTCTGAAGATGAACACGGACTAAAGGCAGGCAAAGCAGCGACATTCAACAGGAGTGCAGACGGCTAGACCCAGGGATTAGAACCATCATCAAGCATGTCATGTGCTCTTTGCTTCATACATGCTATAAGGAAAGAGGCGTCGGGCCCCAACTCCTGCTCGGTCTGAGCTGATCAGAGGCCAGACATACAGACCAAGCAGAAACAAAAACCTTGCCTATCCTTCCTGACAGCAGGGCCTCGTCTCAAAAACCGAGGTTCCTTGACGGGCTCATCGTGAAAACTGACGTGCCTCGACAAATGAACTCCTGAACATCATGAGTGCAACAACTGTCTCCATCCTCCCTCTCCTTCCTCCATTGGATGAAGAAGAAAGAAGACGTTACCACCCACCAACAAAGCGAAATCTTGAAAGTAAGAAGTTTTTAAGAAGGATCACATATTTTCCCCAAAGTTCCACCCTATTTATAGATGAGAAAGAAGCCCAGGTGTTTACTGTTCAAAATTTCATTCCCCAAAAAGACAAAAGCCACTTGATCAGTAGCCTACGTGTGTCACGATGAATCGGATCCGAATTGTCACACTTGATACGTCGCACCAACCTTGAGCGTCACGCCTCTTCAAAAAGTGACGATTATTTGATCGATGCTGCAACGAATGAGACACATTTAAAACTCTGCCAGCTTGTAGAGGCATATACCCCAAAAAGACAAAAATCGAAGCAACACCAACCGCCCGAGTCCAGGCTCAAGAGTCTGCTCTCCTCCCTTTCTCTTGGAGTTCTCGGGAGCACATAACTCCCCGGGGCGTGTTCACGACCTGCCAAAGAGAGGGAAGAAGATGGGGCATCTGTAGTTAGTTTTCGACCCCCTCGAGATCGCGACACGTGCCCATCCAATCCTTGGACGATCGCGTGACACGTGACCGATTCCAGAATCTCTGAAGAAGAGTCCTGATCCCATTCAAACTTCGAGCAGTTCACGCGGGTAGAAGAATGGAGATAGAGTCAGTTATAAGCACCCTTATCTCCAGATTAGATTCTTATTTGAACCCGACGGCTACAATTTGGGAACAGGTCAATCACATTGACAACTGGATGAAGGCCATTGGAAAAAAAAAAAAACAAATACAATTCTACCAATTCAAATCAGGAGGTTTTGCTCCAACCGTCTCCATGATAAGCAGTTAAGATATGATAGATGTTTGATAGATGAAAATTCTGTAAACCTTATCTAACAGACACCCATCTGTATAAGTAATAGCTTCCTTCCAACGAGAGGGGGGATGATCAATCAAGCCCAGAAACCCTAGCACGTGAGATCAGGCTATCACCATTGTAATTTTCTCTGAATCATAGTGAAACCCTATCTCTTCCGTGATTTTTCCCTTTTGGGTTTTTACATAAATCTGTGTGTTAGCTCTGGTTTGATCTCTGAATTTCATCCATTAATTCTTACAATTTGTATGTGGATAACTCCCCCGAGAATTACCCACTGCAATACTTATTGCTGCAAAAGCAGGTAGAGATAGTCCAATGCATTGAAAGGATGTGCGATAGGAGCTTCTGAATATTTTCATTTTCCCATCCTTTTCAATTAGTATTCCTAAGATATGTTTCTGCTTTTCACTTAGATCTTTCACAATGATTTTTGACATAAACTCGTTATATACATGCAAGGCACTCTTACGCAAAAAATATCCTTGTCGTGTATTTTATGGTCTATTGGTTAATATCCCTCTAGCAATATAGATTCTTGCGGTGAAGCTTATGAATATGCAAGTTCATCAGATTTCAAATGGTTGCACCATTTTTTTTCAGTAATTGGAATTAAGATCTCAGATACTTGTCCCCTTTTCAGCTGTTTCCTTCGCTGCTGCTTCAGGAAGTTCTATACATTTAAAGTATTAATCTTTGTCATATTCATGTTTTTTCTCTGACTATCTGCCTAAAAATCTGAACCAGTAAACATAAAAGGTCTCCTTGTTAATTCGGTAAACACTCATTATTTTAATTAATTTCCATATTTTCACTAATAAAATTTTCATCTTTTCCGCAATTCATAAGCGTGACTTCTTTCTAACCACTGGTACAAAACAAAATATGAATTATGTAGGGTTGGTCTTGTCGAAATTCTCCTTGGCCTTCTTGATTGGAGAGCTGGAGGAAGGCATGGATTCTGCTCGCAAATGAAGTGGAATGACTCTGAAGCATCGATTGGGCGTGTACTTGCAGTAGAGGTATGCATTTTCTGAGGAAGCTCCTTGTATTACATCTTCAAATTTAGAAATACATCTGCTAAATTTGTATATTTTGATTATCTCTCGAGTTCCTTCATCTTAGATCTTATTTAGTCTTTTTTTTCTGACTAGTGTTTGCAAACTGTGCATGTATTTTGAAGCTGACAATTAAAAATACATCTTAGCCCTCCATTTCAAGCCCAATTTAGGCCCGTCAACTAGAAATTATGTGATAAAGCCTAATTTGGTGCTGAAATTCTTTTAAATATTTGTGATGTTTACTTACACGTTCTCCAAATCCCTCCCAATCAAAGCATTTAAATTCAAGAGCTTTTGGCTGGGTTGAACCTTAATATATAGTTTGGAATTAGACACAATCACTTCCTAAGAGCAGATAAAAGCATATACACCTGCAAGATATTATTTCTTTTTCTCCTTGTACATACACCTCTTTCATTAGACACGAACTAAAAGATCAAATACAGTCTACTAGTACTCCAGCTTCCAAAGTCAACTTCCTCACCAGTTACTTCAAGTTACAATGAAGATGTTCGTAGAACATGGGTGAGCTACACCACTCCGTAAGTGACTGTCCTAATCCATAGAACTAAGGTATGAATGAAACATTTATTATTATAAAAAGATTTTTATACAATAGAAGTTGTCACACTTGATGAGGAATTTTATTTATAACAATGTTATACACATGATATGATGATTAACAAAATGCGAGCTCTCATGGTCTTCAGACTAGTGAAATATCATATATATTCATGGTTAATTAGTTTAAAAATATTTTAGTACAATATTAATTCAGTATTAACCACTACTTATAAGCTAACAACATATAAATTCATGATAAATACACTTATGCTAGCGCCCTCTTGGTCAGCAAGTGGGTCCGAATAAACACCGATTGTTTCTCGAAGAGGTCAGATAAGTACGTACCCAATGATGCCTGCTGGGTGCAGAATAATACTGAAGGGTTCAGAGTAATTCCCAAATATTTCTAAACTCGGTCAGAATCATACCCAATGGTGGCTGAAAAAAATGTTCTTTTTTCTGTCCACAGGCCAAAGAAAGCTTAATTCTAAACAAACCAACCAATTTCATAATTTCACAAAATCATGCCATCTACTAGCATACAGTGTAGGCAAGTTCTTACACCAAACACTCAAAGAAGTGTCACCTGTAACCAGTTTACAAATACGTGTCCGTATCAAGTTTTTCTTACCAAACTAGGGGGTGTTTCTGTAGTTAAGAGCCTAAGATTTCCATACTAAAATTTGCATATATTTCACAATTATAAGTTCAAGGTCTTATACAGTAATCAGTTCAGACTCCAGAATTATAAAGTTCGACTCCAGAATCAGTTCACTCCCCGGAATTTGTTACAGTAATAAGGGGAGTGAAATAGTGAAAGGACCTTTTAAGTCTTAAACTCATATTATTCACCCAGGCTAACACTTCGGTATGATCAGAAATAATATTTCTATTCTTAGTAATTTGGGAAGAAATGTAAAATAAGTCGATTCAGTGCATGAATTCAAATCCATAAGTAAATTTGTGCTAAATCTTAACATCATTATGGTGGTTTGTGGAGAATAACTACAGGGAAATAAAATTCTCAAATTTCTAGATTCCAATATCAGCAGAAACTAAGCTATAAGCCTTTGCAACCTCTTAAGCTGACCAAATTCAAAATCAAAACAAAAACAGTTTTCTTAGAAGACTACATGACTTGTAAAGAATCAATCTTTCACATATTCATAAATTTGAGCTAAACCAGAAAACTTCAGTCTGGAGGAAATCGAACCATTACTCTAAAGACTAGGAGAATCGATTTTCTGGTCGTTTTGGCCTGGCTTGGTGGTATTAGGATCGGTTTGGGTTATGGGAGGTCCCGAAGTTCAAGAATGTCTATGCTTTTGTTTAAAGAAAACCTCTTTTTCCCGATTTTCCCACTACTGCTAGCCTTTTCCCCTCTATTTGTTTTCTTTCATTTCTCTTTTAGTGTAGTGGTGGAGGACGAGATTGGTTATATAGGTCAGTTTGGGTTTGAGAGATTCTCTTACATGTTAGTCCAACTTGTTATCACTTTGCATCTAAGTATCACATTTTAATCTAATTTTTACATCCAGGGCCACTTAATTCTCAATTGGTGGTAGTAGTATTTATGAGAACTTACATATAGTTTTAACCTTTAGATTTAGCAGCCTATTCAATTTATTATTACATCAAATGCATTTCCTTAGTTTCAGTTAAAGAGGTCGAGTTGTAATTATTTATGAAGCCTTTTAATTTGCTATATTTTCCTTTCATCCTCAGCTATGTTGAAGATATTTGACCTATTTTCATGAGATTCACCCAGATGGTTAAAAGATCAACTTCGGATTCTAGATATACCAGGGGTGTATAATGGATTTTTGACTTTTGTAACTATAAACACGTATTAAGTTCATTTACTTATTAATTGTGATAATAACAGTAACTAAATATGGCATGTCACCAAGATGTCATTTTTTTTCGGAGAAAGTATATGTAGTTATGAAGAAAGAAGATCTACCTTTCTTTTAGTTGTCTTAGATATGGTTCCTTTCTGTTTGTTTAGGATTGATGTAATTTTATCGAGCAATGCTTCTAACATGCGTAATGTCTAATTTTTTCTCAAGTAATTTATTGCATTAATCCAGGTGTTGCATGCATTCGCGACCGAAGGTGCCCATTGTGCTAAAGTTCGTGACATATTGAATGCTTCTGATGTAAGTCTTACGCATGTTACTCAGGTTTATTCTTCTGATTAGATATCTTGCTCATTTTCCTATCAAAACATTTAGATTCCAAGAGATTTCTATATCATTCCTTAAGTTGGAGTGAGATACGAGGATCAGTAATTCTGCGTGTTCTCATGTTTTAGCTGCTCCTGACAATACCCTTCTCCCTTTGCAGTTTGTTTGCCACTATAGACCTTAAATTTGCAATAGCTAGTTTAGGTTTGTTAAAGTTGTTTTTGTACACTAGTTTTTACTGCACATGTATGCATGTTTATTAAATTGCAATGATCTTTGGTTACCATATTTTAAACAGTAGGGTGTCCTTGTATCGGTGACATACTCTATTTGTAACAATTGTGCTTACCGTTGATGAATACAGAAACACAATTTTGTGTTGCTTTTTAGAAGCATATATACCCAACAACAGTGAACTATCATAAGCTCCCATTACCCTTTTCCTCACTATAATTGTCTTCAGTTGGTGACCGTGTGCAGCTATATTTGTCTGAGATACTAGTTGCCCAATACTGCGCCTTGTGATATTTGGAGGAAACCTCCAAAATGTAGTCGATGTTGCTCAGGTTCCATAATTGAAATTGGAAGTGATATAGACCGGTTTCTGTCATCTACTTCAGGGTGTAGAGCTGTCGTTTAATCCATTTCTAGCATACTAAGCATGTTTTATATCTGACAATAAAAGTGATTTAAAAGCAGCACCTGGGCTTCAGTTATAATACACAATCCTTTTTCCTCTCAGCAATACTTAAGACTCTAAAGTAACTCCCATTTTATCTATCCCCAGCAATCCTAAGTATGCTTTGAATGTCAAACCCCGAGAGTATAATTTTTTTTTTCATGGTTCCTCTCTCAAAATGCTTGCTACGATTAATTCGTGAGTTAATGGGAACTATTATATACTAGAGACATTCCTAATACATATCTCATGTGGGACTATACTTTTCACTTGGGGCATTACGTACTACCCCCATTTTGGGTATAATGTCCTTGTCATATTAATACTTCACCAGGCGATGTGGGATTTTAGAGGTGGCTCACATGGATTCTAGAGGTGGCTCCCACCACATCTATATGTGGCGAGACACTTTACTCCGTGTAGTACTTAACTCTATGTGGTACTTAGTTTCGCACAATTTCGACTGGTGTTGGCTCTATTACCATTTGTGATGTCTCAAGTATACAATTTTTTTTTTAATGATTTCTCCCTCAAAAATGCTAGCTACGATCATTTCTTGATTTCATGGGAACTATTATGTACTATAGACATTCTCAGTGTACGTCCCATGTGGGATTATTTCTTTCACTTGGAGTGTTACATTAACTTGGATTGATACATTTTATTGTAATATGTAACACCCCAAGTAAAAGGAATAGTCCCACATGGGATATGCACTGGGAATATCTCTAATATATAATAGTTTTCATGAACTCACGGTACCGTAGCTAGCATTTTTGAGAGAGGAATCATGAAGAAAATTTATATACTGGGGTGTTACATTGAATGGTGGCATAGGGACAATAAAATTAAGTCAAATAGATGGAAAAACCAATTATTTTATGCGTTCCTTGATTCAGTAACCCTTTATCCCAGACATTGTAGTCTATTCCCAAGAAACATGGATCAGGATGATGTCTTGCCTCAACACCCCAACATTGTAAGTAGATTCTACTTCTCGGTCCACCATCCCCTAGCATCTTGAAGAACCTAAACCAAACCGAATTAAGATAGAACCAAACCAACTCAAATTTAAACCAAACTTGAATCGAAGAAATAATTTGACTTTCCTAAACAATGTTTATTTGATTCAAAGTACTCAATGAATCACATACTTATTATTAAGGTTAAAGAGAGAGAAGACGGAAAATGAAATCATGCACTTGAAGCTGAGACAATAGGACCTAAATCAAAATTTACTGGACCACGAAACCATACTCATAGAACTTTAGAACAGACATAAATTCCAAACCCTAATGCAAAAAATGCATACCTGATCCGAAAAAGATGCCTTGTCATTTCAATAGCAAAGCATCTCCAAACTAAGAAGTGGGGAAATCATTCCAAAAAATCGCAACATTTTGCTTTAGCTGCTAATCCAATACACTGGATAATTTGCAAACCCATGCTTGAAAAGTTCTTTCATAAAAACTGACAGCCAAGAAAAATAGTTGAAGAAAAAGAATCAAATAGCTCCACCGAAGTGTCTAACCAGAATTTGTTGTCGTAAAGGTGGGTAAACAAATTAAATTTACAGATCTACGAGAACACAAAACCTAAGGCCTTCCATTGCATGATCTGACCCTTTCCTGCCTTATCAAAGAAAAAGATGAGAGAAACTGACTCAGATTAGCGGTGGGACTCGAGAGAAAAGAAGGTTTGTGTGGGAACTCGAGGAGGTGCAGGTGGAGAAAGGTTCACAGATCATTCGTGGCAGCTAGGATTATAAACGAGAGGGAGGGAAGGGGAGAGGAGGGAATAGGATCTCTGTTTCACCTATAGTTTCCCCACACACGTGGTGGCTGATGATTTAACTAAAAAAGTTTAAATTGACACTAAGATTACTGTTTTCTGTGTTTACCCCTTTCTCTCAAACCAATGGTTTCTACACTAAGCCCCATGGTGACTCATGATTTGACTAAAAAATCTAAAACACTCGTATTTTGGTTCAGTCGAGGTCGATTTGGTTTAAATTCTCTCAAACCAAACAACTGACCAGCAAATAGTTCAAACACATAAACGGAACCAACCGATACAACATGAAAACCTGTTCGGTTTTCTTGGTTTAATAAATTAAACAATGCTTTCCACTACTGCTGGATGATTTTTGTTGACAAACCTCAAGATTCACATGTTCAATTGACGTGCCCTGAGCTGCTCAGATGGGTCTGCTTGTTCAGACTGAAGCAATTTGGAAGAGCCCAAAGTTGGCGGAAGATGACCATAAATTATTTGTTACTCTCAGAATAATCTTGGATGATTCCTTCCTTTTTGAAGGACTTCTAAAACTTCCAATACATAAACAAGTATTGGTAGTCGCAAAAGTGTTTCAAAGACTGAAATACTTGATGCCAAAAACTAGGAAGTATTTATAAGTGCGTAAAAAACCTTTGAAGTATCTCAGACTGTTGGCTAATTTTCTTAATGCTCTCTTAAACGGTCATGGTTTTCCTACAAAACCCCCTCAACTTTGAAAATCCCAAATAACTATCTTGTACTATCTTTAAATTCCCAATGCACCCCTTCCGCCAAACAACTATATGGGGGATAGTTATGTGGGTTCATTTGGGATTTCTTATAGTTACTTAATAGAAGAGTTTATTGAAAATTTTAAGGATAGTTCAATGTAATTATTTGGGATTTTCAAAGTTGAGGGGGGTTTCTAGGAAAGCCATGAAAGTTTAAGGAGAAATTAAGAAAATTAACCCAAAAACTTTGGATGGCAATTCCAGTGACTTCTTCCTCTTATGTGTAGCAACAGTCTGTAACAATCTGACCTTTTTTATCATTTTTTTGTTTTCGATCATGCATGCATTTTAGTTGTGTGTAATTGAAAGTCTTGAACCTTTCTTTCTTGGTTGGGTTATGGGAGTTCCAAGTTTCTGTTGCTGATTTGTTATTTTTGCCAGATATGGAGTGCTTATAAAGATCAGAGACATGATCTTTTCCTTCCTTCAAATGCACAATTTGCTGCTGCGGGAGTCGCTGGACTCATAGAGAGCTCATCTTCTAGAATTCCTTATGCTCTTGTTGCTCCTCCGCAGCCGACTCTTGGGCGGCTCCCTTCTACTTCTGCTGCTGCTGTTGCTGCTCCAAGCTTGAACGGGAAGCAGGATAGGCGGCCGTTGTAGAGAAGACATGAAAGGATGTTCGGGTGTTGCTGCCACATCCAATTGAATAATCACACAAGTCATACGTTCTAATTCATAGAGCACATATTGTACAGTTTCTTAATTTTTGTGTTTCAGTGAATCTGGTTCATCTATTTCCTTGTAAAGCTGACCTCATGCAGGTTTTGTATCATATCTGTCAATATGTGGTATGAAATAAGCAATATGGATTCATTTGTGTACGTCCAGCTATGGGATGAGATTTTGTATCTGAATAGGGTAGTGGAGGTACTTTTTTCTACTTCCCATGGTGACAATTTTTTCAAAGAAAAAATTATCTACATTCAGATGATATTTTCGTACCAGAAAGTGTGCATGGTGGTTTTGCTGAAGTTGTGTTGCTACTTAGATACATTTTCTTGCTGCTGGAACATTTTGCTGCTGTGGTATTTTACTGAAGTTTTATTTGCGCTGCTGCAGTATTTTTCTGCGTTCTACAATGAACATGGGAAATAGAAGTCTAGGGGCAGATTGCTTCTGCTATTTTGTGTCTTCTCTCACTTGCGGAAGCCAGAATGGTGTACAGAATACATTAATTCTATACTCCCTTTCCATAAAAAAACTCACATGGGGCTGTTTGGTTAGGTGAGGAAGTAGGAAGCAGTAATAGTTCCTTTTGTACTTGGGAATTGGTTAGTGAGTTTTCTGGTGTTTGGTTGTTGTTGGGAAGTGTGATTTGAAAAATGTTATGTTTTTTTCGGTGTTTAGATGGTAATGCGAAAGTGAAAGTGAAAGTGAAAGTGAAAAAGTTGATCACAAAGTTGACTGCAAAATAATATTAAAATAAAGATTAATTAAGAAAAATAAAAATTAGATTGTCATTAGAATGCAAGTGAGATTTACATGATCACAAAATTAACTGTTTTGAGGTACAGCTTATTACAAATGAGATTTACATGACAACAAAATTAAATGTAGCACCCCGGAAATGAGAAAGTGATTGTGTAAAAAGGAAAAGAGAAAAGAAAAAGAGTTTTCTCATTTTCTTTTTCCGCTGTTTAAGATAGATAGAGAAGTGAGCAATTATACTTCCGCCCACTCCATTGCAACCAAACACGCCTGGGATTTATATCAGGCCTCAAGAAATTCCCAACTTTGACTCAGGCATCCATCCAAGCACATGGGTGTCCCTTTTGGTTGCAGGGTTTGTGTGGCATGTTGGGAAGTTACACGTGCGTTTCTATTAACACTATCAAAATTGGCAAGTGCGTGTTGTTGGCTCAGTTTCAAACAATTCATGACCTTTTTTACTCTTTCAACTATTAACTCTACCAAAAAATTGACAAGTACGTCTGTTGGCTCGGTTTCAAACAATTCATGACCTTTTTTACTCTTTCAATATTAACTCTACCAAAATTGGCAAGTGCGTGTTGTTGGCTCAGTTTCAAACAATTCATGACCTTTTTTACTCTTTCAACTATTAACTCTACCAAAAAATTGACGAGTATACGTGTTGGCTCGGTTTCAAACAATTCATGACCTTTTTACTCTTTCAATATGTCTATCAAAATTGGCATGTGCGTGTGTTGTTGGCGGCTCAGTTTCAAACAATTCATGACTTCGACAACACCCCCAACACCCAACACCACACAATCCTGCCTGGCAATGGTGACAAAATTGACAATGCAGTGTCAAAGCAGCTGTAAAATATGTTTGACAGAGATGAGATTCACAATTCACAGAAGCTGGAAATCTGGTAACAAACAAAATAGAGAAAAAAACACAATATCTTCTCCTTTTTGAGGAAACACACCAAGCTCCACAGACGATGAAAAAATATAAACCCATGATATTCTTTCTTGAGGAAACCTTCTGTATCCGACTATAAAAACAGAAGCAGCATACACAGAGGGGGGGAAAAAAAGATCATGGTCCTACTTGAAGCCCAGAAGAGTTTCTTTTATTTCTGCAATAAATCAAGAAATTGATTTGCCCATCTTTCCACCAAAATCTTGACGGATAACAATAAGCTGAAATCAGCAACAAGAACTTAAAGCAATGGCTGTTAAGCGACACAGCCATACACAAAAAAAAAAAGGTGAACATCAAAAAAAATTCAATCTCAGAAATTCATACTTCATCCTCCTCTTCTTCATCATGAAACCGCAAGTGCTTCCCTTCCGGCACCGGCAACCCCTTCAGCACCACCTTGCTCGGCGACGCATTCTTCTTTTCTCCGATCACTTCCTCTCCCTCCATCTCATCATCGCTGTTGTAAACAAACCGAGTGTGCTTCCCCTCAAACTTATCCTCCACCGTCATCTTGCTCAGCCCTTCACACAAATCATCAAACGACTCGTCATCGTAATCCTCGGCATCCTCGTATTCTTCTTCTTCTTCATCATCAAAATCTCTCATTTCTTCTTCTTCTTCTTCTTCTTCCTCCTCGTCTTCGTCGTCCTGGACGCTGACATTGACTTGAAGGGACCAGGCAGAGGAGCTGTCATCATCAGGCGATTTCTCGGGTAGCTTCGGATTTCGCTCCCCTGGCAGGACAGAGACGAGGATACATCTGTGACATCCGATTTCTCCGGTGAATCGAACAGCAGTGCTCTGTTGATCAAGCATTCCTCCTCCTCTGGCTTCACTGCTTCAGCAACCTGATGATGATCAATCAAATCAATATCAAAATCCAATCAAGGTTGCATTTTTAAGCAATGATTGACTCCCAAGAACTCAAAATAAAATAACCCATGAATCCAAATTTAGCACCAAACCTGAATCGGTGCAATCTTGAGCCCATCTCCTTCTACTACGACCTGCGGTGTGTTGGCCGGAGTCGGGGCGAGGAGCTGGACAGGTGACGGGCCGGGGAGGCCCAACACGACCCGAAACGGCGGCCGGTCCCCCGAAGAGAGCTTGTTGTTGACAAACTCAGCCTCTTCCTCCACTTTCTGCAGCAGGGTCTTCACCTGGCCCCTGAGCAGGGCCTCGCCGGATCCGGGCGTGCTCTTCATCGCCCGGACCCGGTTCTTGACCGCCGACGAGGACGGCGTCTTCTCACTCGCCAGACCGACGATGGGGGAGTCGTTGGTGATGTCGAGGAGGGCGGATCTCTCAGTGTTTCCGATGGCTCTTGATCTTGAAAAGGAGTCATCTTTCTTGCTCTTCTCTGTAAAAACTCAGAAAGAAAGAAGGAAGACCCGTGTTAGGGATTGGATTGAAGAGGGTATTGGGATTGAGATTGAGAGATTTTGGATTGAGATTACTTACGGGATGCGACGGAGATCTGAGACCGTGTGAGCATTCTGATTGATGATGGAGTTTCCATTGAGACCCAAGATTTTGATCGTTGAAGAGGGGGGGAGAGAGAGAGAGATGGAGATGAGAATAGGAGAGCGAGAGAGAGAGAGGGGGCGGGGGGCTTTTAAAAGATTTGAAATGGGTGGAGATTGCAACGGTAATATGACCGTTGTGAGGGCAAATTGGTAATTGGGTCCAAAAAGCTAGCCGTTCCGGGTGCAGAGTTCAAGGGATTTTTCATTTTTTTCCCCCTCTAATTAAAAAATTTAGGGCAGGTTTTTAATTTGTAGGGTTGGACTTTATAGTTCTTTCCATTATAGGGCCCTAGTGGGTTCACTGGATCAAGATGTAGTGTGTGCATTGGATGCAGATCAAGTTTGAGAGATTTGAATTTGATCTGGATCCAGTGAGTGAGATCGGTTCCAATTCATTGGATAGGTTCGGTTAGTATCCTTCTCTCTCTCTCTCTCTCTTTTTTTTATTTTTAGAGGAAACTTACGATTAACGTCAACTTGTACGCACACTATATTAATATATGTCGTATTCTATATTATTCGAATCGGAGCCCATTGCGAAGCAAACCCAATGGCTTACTTTGCGGTCAAATGAGAGACACTGTATCCTTTTCTCTCTGTTTCTTTTTTTCCTTGTTCTTTTTCCTTATATTTTTTTGGGAAATTCAGTTTGGATTTTCAGACTTCAATAGTCTTGTTAGCGGGAGAATTGGATTTTCAATTGGACTTTGGATGATTTTTTGGGAAAAAGACTTGGCAATCTTAATTATCGTCTGATGTTAATTTATCCAATAAAAATAACAGTTAGGCATTAGAAAGGAGCAATGCAAGAGTTTTCTTTTATAAATTGAATTTCAAGGTTTTAAGTTAAATTCTCAACAACTCACTATTTATCGAAATTCAAACTGATAACTTCTTTGAAGAAGCCAATCGAGCATTGCTCAAGTGGCATTTCAACTCTTGCCCATTCAAATCTCACTTGGCAAGGGGATTTTTCTAATTAAATTTGCACGGGCACTAAAAAGCGTATTACACAACAATTTGACTTCGCGGCGTCAATTGCCACTCGGCTCGACTAGGAGTTCGTGGAGACTCACTCACGATGTACGAAGGCTGCACATAGATGCTTAGCAATTTCGTTAAGGCTCTTGTTGTGATTCATGAATATGCATCATGCGTTAAACTCATTATGTTTTAAAGTCTAATTTAATTTGGGGCTAATCAAGTCAATTAGATATTTGCACCCGCCCACTTAACCTATATTGTTTGACCCAATAAAGAATTGATCAAGTCTAAATGGTTTGGGTCTAGACACGTTTTCAATTACAAGTAGCCATGTATTTAAATTAAAATGTGAGACTCATCTATACGTGTGGAACTCGTGTTATAAATCAAGGGCTTAGATTTATGATGAGTTGAACTAGGGTTCCTTGATGCTATATATATCATAGGTAGGGTTCCCTTTCCACCACAATGACCATCTCACTCTTGGAGGCCTCTCATCTCCTCTAAGGGTAAAGAAGAGAACTTGGTGGCTGGAGAGAAGAATCCTCTCCCTCAACTCCGATGTCCTCGAGATCGTGCAACCTTCGGCATCTCTTTCGTGATGGAATCAGATATGCGTAAAACCCTCCTCCCCTTTGATCATAATAAAGAGGTTATTTATATATGAGATCTTATTTATTATTAGAACTAACAACTGGTATCAGAACTACCTCTTTATCGGATCATCGGGATCTACAGAAATTTCGATCTCGATCTATAAATATCATGAATAATTCTTCCCTTAATTCAATAAATATTTGTGTCTCGCATATTGAATTAAAAGTTTAAAAAGGGATGATTTTATGAAATTTTACATGCATATATTTTCTGATTTTTTTTTATTATCTATGTGTTATTATTTCAGAAATATTAAAATAAAAAAACAAAAAAACAAAGGATACATGTAACCTGCATGCGCTCTCTGCGCATGCATGGCCTGCTTGCATGCAATGGCCTGCATGCGCATGCAAGCGCATGCCTGCATGCAGGTGCTCAACAAAATTAAAAAAATATCACATAGCCTGCATGCACCAACACATTGTCTGCACGCATGCAGACGCATGCATGAAGGCAAACGGGCGGCCCATGGTAAAGGATTAAAAAAAGGTAAAGTTTTGGGATTTTTCTTATTTAGGGTTATTGAGTTTTATTAGGATTAGAATTAAGATCTTGATTTAATCAAGAAACTTAATTCTAATCAACTTCAAATAAGTTTAAATTGGGATTGTTGAAATTGGTTTGGGATTTTAGAGTTGAGATAGAATTCTACTCTATTAAGAAAATTTTATGGTAGAATTCTAATTAAATAAAGAAATCTAATCTCAAAATTCTAATCAGTCTCACATTAAACTAATTGGATTTTATCCAGTTTATTTAAACCTGGCCCAATAAGGAAAAAAAACCCAATAACTTAACCATTATGAGTCGGGTCTGATTCACACCTGATAAGTACTGCAGACCCATTTTGCTAATAGAAACTTCAATTAGTCGTTACGGGCTCATCCGACCTCTGTTTTGGGCATGTAAACAACCGTTTCGAAGAGCACTACAGTATTACAGGAACTATAAATGACAAAACAGTAGTTAGTTGACATAAAGAAGGCATTGAAGTATTTGTTTGTCATGGTAATATGTATCCTTACATGCTTTTGCTTTATCATCAATATTATATTGCTTATATTGTCTAGCATGATGAATATCGATGTTTACTACAGTTGATAACACAGATAAAAATGCATACATGTTCCAGTTAAAGAATTTATAAAAGAGCTTATTTAATTGCGTATATATTCAAGCGGAGAATAGCCGGCTCAAAGAAAGACTATTGTTTGGCCGAATTATGTACGGCTTCGGATACTAATGTGAATAATGCAAGTGGGAGAACCTTGGTGTGTGGTAATCAGCTCAAAGGAACGTTGTCACACTATAGGCCCATATTGCATTACCCTTATCAACTAGTCTGATGGCGGAGCAAGAATCTAGATGCGTAGATTTGTGTGGCCCATGCGTGTGGCAATCGACCCAAAAAAAGGTTGTCATTATGGACGGGTCATTATATATATTATATGGGCAATATAGATTACTTAAACTTTGGGACCAATCGTATAAATTGACAGTCAGGCCAAAGAAGGTTGTTCTCTTACATAGGACCTAGACTTTAGGGTATCTATATTGGGCTAGTACAATGTTGGCATATAGAGACAACTTGTTCTGAAAGTTTGGCTGGCAGCTCTATCGGTTAAACTGGTTGCATTTTATGAAATTCATTTTTTATGACTATTAAAGTAGAATTTTGTTAAATGCAATGTTTATGTTGAATTGATGAGAAATTGTACACTTATGTAGTTTAAACTGAATGGTACAAACTTTAAGAAGTGGTAAGACCACATAAAAGATCGTTCTTAGATTCATGGACCTAAACTACACCTTAAAGACTTGTGAACCTCTACTATCACTAGCAAAAGTTCAGTAAAGAAAAGATCAATTATGATAAGTCGGAGAGGTCTTACAAGATGTGTCTAATGGTCATAAAGTACACTATTCCTATAACTATTAGGGGTTCCATACCTGATAAAGTCAATGCTATGAGTTTTCCCGCTGAAGTAGCCAACCAGTTTATTAAATCGGATAAAATTGAGGGCAACACGCATTTTAGGAAGTTGATAAATATATGCTACAACGGCAAAGAAAACATAAGGGAGTACATTATGGAAATGTCCAATCTTGTTTCAACACTAAAAGTACTGAAATTGAAACTCTCTGAAGAGATCCCAGTGCACTTCATTTTGATTTCTCTTCCTTCACAGTATAATCCTTTCACGATTATTTATAACGCTCAAAGGAAAAAGTGGAGTCTCATTGAGCTCATCAGTCACTCTGTCCGGAATGAAAAGAGATTGAAATAAGAAAAGACTGAAAGTGCTCAATTAGCATTCAAAGTAACACTTCTAATAAGAAAAGAAAAAGTGTAACTAAAGGGAGAAATATAAACACCACTACAGTAGTCGATCCTAAGTGGCAAAAGTGTCGGATAAAAAAGCCTAAGGTCATTGCATGCTTCTTCTGCAAGAAAGTAAGCCACCTCAAGAAGGATTACATAAAGTACCAGAAATTGTTATTTAGCAGGTATATCTCATATTTATGTTTATTTTATAATTAATTTAGTTTTAGTGCCACTTGATACAAGGTAGATAGATAATTCATATAAGTGATTCAATGCGGAACTTTCAAACCCAAAGGAGGCCCAGCCCAGCTGAGCGGTACGTATACATGGGTGATGGAAATAAAGTTACAGTTGAAGCTGTTGGAATTTGTAGGCTTAAATTAGATTCTGACTTTTTTGTTTTAGATTTGGAAGACTTTATATGTACCGTCTTCTAGAAATTTTCCCATTCTTCTGACACATGTCTTGCAAAAGTGGAATGAGTCTTTGAACAAAGTGGGCCAGTAAAACCCACTCTGTAAAACTTTCTCTGCAGTCTTGTGGGGCCCGAAGTGTCCTCCGCATGCAAGTTCATGGCAAAAGCTTAGCACACTCCTCTGTTCTTCCTCTGGGATGCATCGTCAAATATCTGGTCGGGACAATACTTAAAAAGATACGGCTCTTCCCAGAAGAAGTATCGTCCTTGGGCAAAGAAGAGATACTGGTCTTCCTTTGTCCAGTCGGCGGGTAATTGTCCAGTGGCCAGGTAATTGACTATATCCGCATACCAGGGTTCCTTTGGCGTAATCATATTTCTATTTCATTGTTAGAAAGATCTGATTTTACTATTACTCTTGGTAATGAAATGCTTAGTCTACTTTTCAAATTTAAAGTTGTTAGCACTAGAATTCTGATTGATGGCTATATAAATTGAAACTTCATACTTCATATGTCGAATCTTTATGTATGATAGCCTAGTCACTAAGCGAACATTAAGTAAAGAGACATTAGAAAGTTTGGTACTAGACGGAGTTTATGTGTCTTGAATTTGGCATATATAGACATTTGTGGTCCATTCCCTACAGCTTCTTGGAATGATCATGAATATTTCATCACTTTTACAGACAATTACTCTCATTATGGGTACCTATACTTGTTACAGAGAAATTTCAATCACTGTACATGTTTAAAATCTATAAAGCTGAAGTTGAAAATCAACTGAATAGAAAGATTAAAGCCGTTGATCTGATCGTGATTATGAGTACTATGACAGATATGACAGATCAAGTAGATATCCAGAATCATTAGCCAATTTCTAAAAGAGTGTGGCATTGTCGCTTAGTACACCATGTCAGAGACACCTCGTCAGAATGGTGTTGTTGAGAGATGAAATCACGCACTAAAGAACATGGTTAGGAGTATGATAGATCATATACTCTACCAGAGTCATTATGTAGTGAAGTCTTAAAGATGTTTATCTGCTTCCTTAATAGAGTATCTAGCAAAACAGCAACTAAAACCCCATATGAGTTATGGACTGAGAAATCTCCCAATATTAGGTATCTACATGTTTGGGATTGTCCAGCGAAAACTCGACCATATATACTATATGAGAAGAAGTTGGACTTAAGGACAGTTAGTTGTTTATTCGTAGGGTTTTCTAAGAGGTATAGAGGTTTTGGGTTGTACTGTCCCTCCAATAAGAACATAAGACAGATAATGCTAAATTTTTTGAAGATATTCAGAATAGTGGGAGTCAACTACATAAATATTTAATATTTGAAGAAGAACAGATTATTATACCCATGACAACTGTTCCAAATGATGAAGTAATTGTTTCACTTCAGAAAGAAAATACAGTTGTACCCTTATAAGGTACAAATACAGTTCATCCTAAAGTAGATCCTGCTGCTGATGAGGTAGACCCTAAAAATTCTCAACCACATGTGCCTAGGAGATCAATTAGGGAGAGGAGATCAGTCATTACAAATGACTATATACTTTATCTCCAAGAGTATGAGTTTGACATAGGGCTAGAGGATGACCCCATATCCTTAAATGGGGCCAAACTCAGCATTCACTCCACCAAGTGGTTAAATGCCATGAATGATGAGTTAAAAGCCATAAAAGAAAATGATGTTTGGGATTTTAGTAGAGTTGCCTAAAGGAAAGAAACCAATTGGTTGTAAATGAGTGTTTAAAACTAAGCGGGTTTCGAAAGGCAATGTCAAAAAGCAAAAAGCATGTCTTGTCGCAAAGGAATTCACTCAAACAGAGGGCATTGATTATAATGAGACTTTCTCTCTAGTTTTCATGAAGACTTCTTTTCAAATTATCATGACACTAGTGGCTCACTTCGACCTGGAGTTACACCAAGTGGATGTTAAAATTGTCTTTATTAATGGTAGCATTGAGGAAGAAATCTATATAGTGTAATCAGAAAGTTTTTAAGGTCAAAGGTTCACAATATTTGGTTTGCAAATTAAAGAAATCAATGCCTTTCCTTTGAATAAAGCCTTTAGTTACAAGACGAGCCTCATATCTCTCCACATTACCTTCTGAATTTCTTTTAGTTTTAAATATTCATTTGCAACCAATGTGCTTCTTACCTTCAGGTAATAGGATAAGATCCCAAATTTGATTATCTTGCATAAACTTATACTCTTCATTCATGACATCTATTCTTTTTTTAAACTGAATTCAGATCTGAAATTTTTAATCCATAAATCTGAAGATTTTTTTTTTACCAAAGTCAAAGTAATCATGCAATATGATTCATAAGAGCTAATTTATATTTTAATCTCATGGAAGTATCAATAAAAAATCTCAAATTTTTAAATTTAATTCCCAAACCTGGGAATCCTCAATGGAGTGGCTCTGATACCAATTGTTGAAACTTGAATTAAATAAAAGGATTCGATCTACAATAATTATCCTTAAAATAACAAGAGCAAATCTTAACTTTATCTTTAACATAGATCAAACCCTAAAATATAGATCTAGTCTCTTTGAAGATTCAAAAATATGAGAAAATTAAAATAATAAGAGTGGAAGCATACATTGATCCTTAGTTGAATTCCTTGAATTGTTGAAATGGAGAAGGCCTTCCAAAAGATTTGTATTCCTCTGAGTTTTCTCTCTGCTTGAAAGGATCTCAAAGGGAGAAGACGATACGTTCTTTTGGAGACTATGATCCCTTAAATAATAATTGATTCTATCAGTTATTCTTTTTTTCAATTTGGCCCTTCATCAAATTAGAAATTGCATAATTATTTCTGCATAGTAAATTCATGACAACTTAATATCTTTTAGTCTAATTATTAAGTTTATTAGATCACAATTAATTTTGACTATACTTTAAGCTAGTCATACACATTAAATTCACATATGTGAACCCACATATGTTGAATTATTTCCATCACTTGGGCCACATATGTTACCTTATAAATGATATAATACCCATTGAAGCAGTGTGCTCATGAAAGATCCTCAGTGTTAATCTTTTAGTAAGCGGATCCGTAATCATGAAGTTTGTCCCAACGCGCTCTATGAAAATCTGTCCACTCTGTACCCTTTACTTCACAACTAGAAACTTTATGTCAATGTATCTTGACCTGGACAAGTCCTGTTGTTGTTGGAATATAGATTTGCTGATTTATTGTCATAGTATAACTTTACTGGTCTTTTAATGCCACTCAGAATGCGTAGCCTAGTGACAAAATTTCGCAGCTATAATCCATGATTAGATGCCTCATAACATGTTACAAATTCTGCTTCCATGGTGGAGGAAGCTATGAGTATTTGCTTAGCACTCTTTCAGGAAATAGCTCCCCCAGTTAATAGGTAAATATAACCCGATGTGGATCTTCTACTATCTTGGTATCCAGCAAAGTCAGAATCCGAATACCCAATGATCTCTATCTGATCTGACTTCTTGTATGTGAGCATGTAATCCTTAGTTTTTTGTAAATATCTGAAGACTCTTTTGGCTACTATCTAGTGATCCATCCCAGGGTTACTTAAATATCTACTTAACATTCCAACAATGAATGATATGCCTGGATTGTGCAAATCTGAGCATACATTAGACTCATGACAGCTGAAGCATAGGGAATTTTTTGCATTTCTTTAATTTCAAGGTCATTCTTAGGACATTGACTTAAACTGAATTTATTACCTTTTGTGACTGGGTGTCTCCCGGTTTACAATCTTACATACCAAATCTTTCAAGCACATTTTCTATATAGGTTTTTTGTGACAATCCAAGATACCCTAGGGACGATCTTTGTATATCTGAATTCCTAAGACAAAAGACGTCTCCCCAAGATCTTTCATCTCAAATTTCTTCGATAGAAATCTCTTGATTTTGCGTAAAATTTCTTATCATTAATAGCAAATAATATGTCATCAACATACAAAATCAGGAATACCTGATTATATGAGAGCAATATTTTGAGCTCATAAGGGGTACACATTTATAAGGTAACATATGTGGCCCAAGTGGAAGATTGTTAGAAATAATTCAATATGTGTGGGCTTACATATGTGAATTTAATGTGTATGGCTATCTTAAAGTATAGTCCAATAATTGCTATCTAATAAAGTTAATAATAGGACTAAAAGATATTAAATTGTCATGGATTTAATGTGGAAAGATAATTATGTAATTTTCAATTTGATGAAGGGCCAAATTAGAGAAAAGAATAACTGATAGAATCAGTTATTATTTAAGGGATTATGGTCCCTAAAAGAACATATCTTCTTCTTCTCTTTGAGATCCTTTCAAGCAGAGAGAAAACTCAGAGGAATACGGATCTTTTGAAAGGCTTTTTTCATCCCAACAATTCAAGGAATTCAATCATGGATCAAGGTACGTTTATACTCTTATTATTTTAATTTTCTCATATATTTGAATCTTCATAGAGACAAGATTTATATTTTAGGGTTTAATCTAGATAAAGTTATGATTTTGATCTTGTTTATTCTAAGAGTGATTATCGTAGATCAAATTCTTTTATTTAATTCCAGTTCCAACACAAGAATGAACAGTAAGATATGTGACTTGTGATTAAAAGTCATAACTGTTGGGTATTCTGCTTAACAAGAATCAATCTGACAACTAATCAAGATCACTGAGATATCAACAATCTAATTGGCCAGGTCGGCAAATATCAGGTGGGAGGTTTTCCGTTCAATAGAACGTTCCTTAATTTAAGAACCACCTTTCAATTTCCTTCCTTGGTTTAAGCACCAATTAGACTGAATCCAAGTCAGTCTCGATATACTGTAAAGTATATCCCCTGTATAAAGGACTTAATCCACTTATACAGTAACACTTAGACTAATCTAAGTCAATCTCGATATACTGTAAAGTATATCCCCTGTATAAAGGACTCAGTCCCCTTATACAGTATTTGAAGTGAGGTACGCTTACAGCGAATCTCCTTAAGACAATTACGTCCCCCGCACCGGTGCTAACGGGATAATGGACGCTGGTCTCCCAAGATACAACACTTCTTCACGGTATTTGGATAGCACTACCAAATCACCGTACGGTCGAACCGTAGTCAACCAGTACCTACACAGGATTAGCAAAACAGCGGTATAATGACAAATTTCAAATGAATATTTGTCTTACTCTTTTGGAGGAACACCCACTGTTGAGAACGTAGGAAGTTGAAGAATTTTGGCAGAATCTCCTTTAGGAAGTAGCTTCGGATTCCCACTTCACTTGGAAGTCGCGGATTCCCACTTCGTTGGAAGTCACTTCTGGAAGTAGTAGATTCCCACTTCGCTGTTGGAAGTCGCCCTGGAAGTCCCACTTCGCTGGAGCCTAGTTCAGAACGGAGTCAGAACTTAATTGAGAGAGAGAGAGAGAGATCCTTCAGAAAGAGAGAAAGTGATCTCGAATTTTGGTGTATCTGAGAATGGACCCCTGGAGCGCTTTTTATAGCGCTCTGGAGGGGTATTCTCGTCCGCCAAATTCCAGCAGTTGCGACGGTTTGGACAGAACCGTCGCAACCGATCAACCGCCCTGTCAGTTTTCCGACAGCGGTTGGCGAACGGACGGATCTGTTCGCGCGGACGGACACCCGTTGGAGATTCGAATCCTTTCGCGGACCAACTGACCCTGATTCAAAAGAACCAGGTAGGGAACCCAGGCCACGGACCCGGGCCCGGCCCGGCCCCGGCGCCGGCGCCGGCGCCGGCGGCGGCGCGCGTGCGCGCACGTAAGTACGTGCATAGTTCCCTCCTTTTCGCGCGCGAAAACTCCAAGTACCCAAAGGGCACGCCCTTTGTTCTCATTTTTCTCTATTTATACACCACAAACTTCCATCCCACGGCCAATGTGGGACTAAATGCTTTAAGCTACCTTTAGTCCCGTTTTGGCTTTGAATTAGGCAATCTTTGAACTTGAATATCTCATTCATTCGAAGTCGGAATTGAACATGTGAATATACCACGTTCATCACAAATGGAAGGAGAACACACTCCAACCATCATCCGGTTGATTCCATCAACGGATCTTGCCATAATTCAACTCGAAGATTCACCTTTATATTCTTCAATTCCAACAATCCCCCACAATGAATGAGAGATTCAAGGAATGACACACAAAGAGACTGACTCTATTGTGAAAGGTACTTGAGAAAAGAAACTGCATAAGGATAGGTGAACTAGGTCTTGAACCTTCCATAGCGAAAGCTTTATCGGACTTACTGGCTAATCAGTGAACTAGGTCTTGAACTGTTAGCCGTTAGTGTAAGCCAAGTCAACAAGCTTCACACAGTGACTTTCCAAATCAACTTTGTTTCTCTGTTGTGTCCGTTTTGGCCCTGGACATTCTTGGTTTCAGAGAGTATCTTTAGGGAATAACAGCCTCCATAGAGATTCCCAAAGAGCCGACCCAACTCTATACTCACATAGGTGATGGACCTATGAAGAGTAGTCTACTCTACTCCACTTGTATAGTAACAAGATATAGGCATCATTAAAAGCGTTAAGCTTATCCTTAATCCACTTGTAGAAAAGCACTTATGTGCACCTTAGGAATGGATTGGAGTCAAGCTCCCAAGTGCTTACTTGCTGAGTCAATCATAACTAGTTTTTCCTCTTGAACTTAGTCCGTGGGATCTCCAGTCGCTAAGTGAGGTTTCCATTAAGCTGACTCGGTAAGGTTAGGCTTTTAGACCCATTCCCCTCGATGCGCAGTTTATACGCTCTCCACTTAAACCTTTAGTAAGCGGATCCGCTAAATTATCCTTTGACGATACAAAGTCAATAGAGATAATTCCATTTGAGAGCAACTGCTTCACGGTATTATGTCTACGACGAATATGTCTAGACTTACCGTTGTATATCACATTTTGTGCCCTAGATATAGCTGCTTGATTGTCGCAGTGTATACATATAGCAGGCACTGGCTTTTGCCACAACGGTATATCTTCTAAGAATTGTCGAAGCCATTCTGCTTCTTCTCCAGCCTTATCTAAGGCTATGAATTCCGATTCCATAGTGGAACGGGCAATACATGTTTGCTTAGAAGATTTCCATGATACCGCTGCTCCTGCTAGAGTAAATACGTATCCGCTAGTTGATTTTGATTCCTCAGAATCTGCAATCCAATTAGCATCACTGTATCCTTCCAGTACAGGAGGATACTTTCCATATCTCAAGGCATATTCCTTGGTATGTGATACGTAACCCAATACTCATAGTAGAGCGGTCCAATGTAGATCACTAGGATTACTAGTATATCTACTCAACTTGCTTACAGCGTAAGCAATATCGGGTCTAGTGCAATTCATTAAATACATTAGACTTCCGATAATCTGAGAATACTCCAACTGGCGTATCCCAGTTCCTGTATTCTTATGAAGGTGGACGTGTAGGAGAAAAGGATTTGTATTCTCTTTTATCCCATGATCCTTGAATCTTTCTATCATCTTATCCACGTAGTGAGATTGAGATAGACTGATTCCATCTGGTGTCCTAGTAATTTTAATGCCTAAAATTACATCAGCAACCCCCAGATCCTTCATATCAAAACTGTTGGATAACATTCTTTTAGTGGACTTAATAATCTCAATATTAGTCCCAAGTATCAACATGTCGTCTACATAAAGACAGACAATGATACATGCATCTCCAACTGTTTTCGTGTAAACACACTTATCGCATTCATTGATAGTGAATCCATCTTTGATCATGACACTATCAAATTTCTCATGCCATTGTTTTGGAGCCTGTTTTAAACCGTATAAGGATTTTACCAATTTACACACCTTGTGTTCTTGGCCCTTGACTTTAAATCCTTCAGGTTGCTCCATATATATCTCTTCACTTAATTCACCATTTAAGAATGCAGTCTTGACATCCATTTGATGGATATCTAAGTTGTGCAATACTGCAATCGCAATCAACATCCGTATGGACGTTATTCTTGTTACTGGTGAATAAGTATCGAAGTAGTCAAGTCCTTCTATTTGTCGATAACCCTTGGCTACTAATCTAGCCTTGTACTTATCGATAGATCCATCGGGTTTTAATTTTCGTTTGAAAATCCACTTACACCCAATTGGTTTACTTCCAGGAGGCAAGTTTACCAATTCCCAAGTATGATTACTTAGTATGGATTCTATTTCGCTATTTATAGCTTCTTTCCACATTTGTGCTTCTGGGTTTGACATAGCCTCTTTAAATGTTTGAGGCTCGCTCTCAATAGCGTATGCTATGAAATCTGGACCAAAAGATTTTGAGATTCTAGATCTCTGACTTCTTCTTGGTTCAATTTCCGCATTTACATTTCGTTCCTCGGGGCTTTCGTCCCTGAACGCCATCTCGTGTGTTCTTTTCCCAGAAGTCTTATCTGCTTCCCGTTTGTATGGAAAGATGTCTTCAAAGAACACAGCATCTCGAGATTCGATAATCATGTTTACATGAATATCTGGTATTTCTGATTTATGAACCAGAAACCTATAGGCACTACTATTCAAGGCATAGCCTATGAATATGCAGTCTATAGTTTTTGCTCCCAACTTAGTCTTTTTGGGTAATGGTGCCAGCACCTTTGCAAGGCACCCCCACATTTTGAGGTAATGGTAGGAAGGTGTCCTTCCATGCCATAACTTGAATGGTATTAGACCAAGTTTCTTGTGGGGTACTCTATTTAGAATATGATTTGCAGTTAATAGAGCTTCCCCCCACAAGTTCTGCGGAGCTTCAGAACTTACGAGCATGGAATTAACCATCTCCTTCAAAGTTCTGTTCTTCCGTTCAGCAATTCCATTCTGCTGAGGAGTGTATGGTGCTGTAGTTTGATGTATTATACCAAAACTAGCACATAACTCACTAAAATCATTTGATTCATATTCTCCGCCTCTATCGGATTTTAGAATCTTGATTTTCTTGTTGAGTTGATTCTCAACTTCGGCTTTATATGTTGTAAACATATTTATTGCCTCATCCTTACTGTTCAAAAGATACACATAACAGTATCTTGTACAGTCATCGATAAAAGTAATGAAATACTTTTTACCGCCTCTAGTTGGCATAAACTTCAAGTTACATAGATCGCTATGAATTAACCCTAAAGGTTCTGTATTTCGATCTATTGAGTGAAATGAATTTTTAGCCAACTTGGCCTCAACACAAACCTCACACTTGCGAATTTCTTCCAAGTTGAGTTTAGGAATATATCCCAGATTAGACAAGTTTTTCAAAGACTTGTAATTTACATGCCCTAATCTAGCATGCCACAGAATAGGAGACTCAAGCAAATAAATAGAAGATTTTCCTTTTATTAGCTTTGGGTACAAATACACGGACTTTTTATCAACCACTGCAACATTGGCTTTGAAAAGTCCATCTACAAGATAACCCTTTCCCACATACATCCCTCCCTTAGTAAGTACAAATTTGTCGGATTCAAATACAATTCTAAATCCTTTCTTACTAAGTATAGATCCGGAAATCAGATTCTTTCGGATGTCTGGAACATGAAGGACATCGTTAAGAGTAAGCTCTTTGCCCGATGTCCACTTCAGGATGACCTTGCCCTTTCCTTCAACCTTTGAGGAAGCTGAATTACCCATGAATAATTGCTCATCTTGCTCTAGCCTTTGATATTCTGAGAATAACAATTTCTCCGAGCAGATGTGCCTGGTAGCTCCCGTGTCTACCCACCAGTCTTTGTTATTGGTTGTCAGATTTTACTTCTGACACCACAGCAGAAAGACTTGGTGATTCATGGTTGGTCATGTTGGCCTCTGGTGGCTTTTCTTGTTCTTCTTTTGACGGCTGCGGCATTCATTTGCTTTGTGACCTTCTTTGTTGCAGATGTAACAGGTCCCTTTGAAGCGCATGGTTCTGCCGTCTTGAGCCTTGCCTTTGTACCCCTGGGAAGGCTTCTTCCTCTTCAAGCTTTTGGAAGTAGACGCTTTCCCCTTTGAGTCCTCGATCACATTTGCTTTTGCTTCGTAGGAGTTCTTGCTGCTCCTTTTCTCGGACTTGCGGTTGTCCTCCTCTATACGAAGCCTCACAATGAGATCCTCCAACTTTAGCTCCTTTCTCTTGTGCTTCAGGTAGTTCTTGAAGTCTCTCCACGCAGGGGGGAGCTTCTCCATGATTGTTGCAACCTGAAAAGTTTCAGGAAGAATCATACCTTCGGCCTCTATTTCGTGCAAGATAAGTTGGAACTCTTGCACCTGACTGATGACAGTCTTGGTATCCACCATTTTGTACTCCAGAAATCGTCCAACGACGAACTTCTTGGTACCAGCATCTTCAGTCTTGTACTTCTTGTCAAGACTGGCCCATAACTTCTTTGCCGTAGTAATCGGACTGTAGACATTGTAAAGAGAGTCATCCAGTCCATTAAGAACATAATTTCGGCAAAGGAAGTCACCTTGTGTCCAAGCATCGAATGCAAGGACTGAATCCCGATCAGTTCCGGGTTCTGGTGGATCCTCCTGCAGGAATTTGGCCAGATGTAGAGTGGTCAAGTAGAAGAGCATCTTCTGTTGCCACCTCTTGAACTCTGTGCCATCAAACTTTCCTGGCTTCTCCGGCTTCGGGTTAGGAAGTGGAGTTGGCATCAAACCTTGGAGCGGTATGTTTGTTGCCTTGCTGGAGGTATCTTGATTTGTCTCAGACATTTTTTCTGCAAGTTCAAGCAGAACAGAAGTGAGAAACGTAATTGTCTTAAGATTGTTGGGTATTCTGCTTAACAAGAATCAATCTGACAACTAATCAAGATCACTGAGATATCAACAATCTAATTGGCCAGGTCGGCAAATATCAGGTGGGAGGTTTTCCGTTCAATAGAACGTTCCTTAATTTAAGAACCACCTTTCAATTTCCTTCCTTGGTTTAAGCACCAATTAGACTGAATCCAAGTCAGTCTCGATATACTGTAAAGTATATCCCCTGTATAAAGGACTTAATCCACTTATACAGTAACACTTAGACTAAATCTAAGTCAATCTCGATATACTGTAAAGTATATCCCCTGTATAAAGGACTCAGTCCCCTTATACAGTATTTGAAGTGAGATACGCTTACAGCGAATCTCCTTAAGACAATTACGTCCCCCGCACCGGTGCTAACGGGATAATGGACGCTGGTCTCCCAAGATACAACACTTCTTCACGGTATTTGGATAGCACTACCAAATCACCGTACGGTCGAACCGTAGTCAACCAGTACCTACACAGGATTAGCAAAACAGCGGTATAATGACAAATTTCAAATGAATATTTGTCTTACTCTTTTGGAGGAACACCCACTGTTGAGAACGTAGGAAGGTTGAAGAATTTTGGCAGAATCTCCTTTAGGAAGTAGCTTCGGATTCCCACTTCACTTGGAAGTCGCGGATTCCCACTTCGTTGGAAGTCACTTCTGGAAGTAGTAGATTCCCACTTCGCTGTTGGAAGTCGCCCTGGAAGTCCCACTTCGCTGGAGCCTAGTTCAGAACGGAGTCAGAACTTAATTGAGAGAGAGAGAGAGAGAGATCCTTCAGAAAGAGAGAAAGTGATCTCGAATTTTGGTGTATCTGAGAATGGACCCCTGGAGCGCTTTTTATAGCGCTCTGGAGGGGTATTCTCGTCCGCCAAATTCCAGCAGTTGCGACGGTTCGGACAGAACCGTCGCAACCGATCAACCCGCCCTGTCGGTTTTCCGACAGCGGTTGGCGAACGGACGGATCTGTTCGCGCGGACGGACACCCGTTGGAGATTCGAATCCTTTCGCGGACCAACTGACCCTGATTCAAAAAGAACCAGGTAGGGAACCCAGGCCACGGACCCCGACCCGAGCCCGAGCCCGGCACCGGCACCGGCCGCCGCCGCCGCTGGCGGCGGCGCGCGTGCGCGCACGTACGTAAGTACGTGCATAGTTCCCTCCTTTTTCGCGCGCGAAAACTCCAAGTACCCAAAGGGCACGCCCTTTGTTCTCATTTTTCTCTATTTATACACCACAAACTTCCATCCCACGGCCAATGTGGGACTAAATGCTTTAAGCTACCTTTAGTCCCGTTTTGGCTTTGAATTAGGCAATCTTTGGACTTGAATATCTCATTCATTCGAAGTCGGAATTGAACATGTGAATATACCACGTTCATCACAAATGGAAGGAGAACACACTCCAACCATCATCCGGTTGATTCCATCAACGGATCTTGCCATAATTCAACTCGAAGATTCACCTTTATATTCTTCAATTCCAACAATAACTTTTAGAACATATCATTAGTATTGTTAAAAACTCTCTCTTCTATATATAATAGAAGAAGATGAGAGCGACTCGCTCAAATCTTTTTTTGACGACCATCGAATTGTCAGCACGAGGGCGTGCAAGCTTAAGAGAGAGTATGGGCAATAACAACTCTTATTTGTGAGTGATGCGTGACGTGCCCTCCCAAATTAGATCATGCTAAATAGAGTTCTAAATGAAACTCTCCGAGAGTTGTGACACCACCCATTTCAATTTGAGTGAGGCACCTACAATCATCTCTTTGTAAACATTTTTGAGTAATGTTTGATAACTTGAATAACATCATGCTAAAATAGGCTGTTGAGATTTGTCTTGTACCAGAAAAGTTAAATTGTTAATCTAAAATACTCATGATTAAAATTGTTTCAATGCCTAATTTTTTTCTTTTTCTCTCTAGATGTTTTTCGAAAGGGGTTTGCTAGGAAACTGATCTGCACTCACTATTGTTCCACCAGATGCAATCCACAACAAGTCAGGCCAGCTTACACACAGATCCAAATTACTCTGATTCAAGTCTTGAGAGAGATCAACCCAAGAGGAACTTACCAACATCTAAGATTTAACTCCTTTTAATTTGCCTATTAATTAAGACTCATGCTCTAAATCTCAATAGTAGGGCAACCTCTCATTCTACAAGTAGTATTTGAGCAGACAAACATAAGCCAACAGCAAAGGACATGTCCTTTTAGGGACATTCCTGTCCCTGTAGGATTACTTGTTGCATTTGTGTGAGCCTTTTTCCATCACCTCAAATGAATCAAATCACAACCTCTCAAGCTAAACAAAACATAGTGAGAAGCACATGGTGATGCATTGTGTCTTCATTTTGACATGGAAAAAGGTAAAAGAGTTGCGCTTCTTTTTCTTTAATGTGGACTAAAAAGGACATTAAAAGCCTTCTCTCTTCTCACGAGAGGGCCTCTTGGTGTTTGATTAAGTCATATTTGCTTGTATTGAAAGTGGACAAAAACTGAGTTTTTGTTTTTTTCTCTGATGCGGGTCTTTTAGTGCTTCACTTTGTTTGTTTATTGTAAATACTGAGAAGGCAAAATGTATGGGCCCTACACTTCCAACTCAACATTTTACAGTTACAGTGTTGTGTTAAAATTTCGAGTTAAAAGCTCCAAAATGCATGACCGAGTTGGGCACACATTTTTTCTTCGTTTGTTTTCCAACAGTCAAATATGGCCTTACCTGAACCTTTTGTTGCCCAAGGTAAAGGTATGTGCTTTGCTTATCCAACCTTCTCACCTGAAATTTTTTTATTTTCATGTCTTCTTTAGGGATAATTTTTTTCTTTCTTACATGTACTCTAATTGATATCTCTACTGTATTACTACAAAAAAAAATAGAGTTCAGATGCATTGAAAGCTTAACTATATAAGGTATGTTTAATGTTTGTTGTTGGTTGGTGATGTAAAATTATAAGTGTATTTTGTTTTACTGTGTTTGGTTGTCGTAATTGATCGTAAGTCATAATTTGTAAGTGCTAAACTTTTTTAAAGTTGCAAATGAGTTACATGCAAATAAGTTTTACGGTGTTTGATTAGTAATATAAAATTGTAAATATGAAATGTATTGTATTTTACGATATTTGGTTGTCATATTGTGTAAGTCGTAAGTGAAAAAATTGACCAAAAAATTAATTGTTTGAGAATTTAGAAATATTTAAAATACCAATATATTCTAAAAAGAGTAAACATTAATAATATATAATTATTTACTAAATTAAATATTTTAAATTTAAATTATAAATATTAAAAATATAATATAATAAATAAATAACTAAATCATATAAAAACTATTAAATATTAAAAATATAAAAATTAAATATATTAAGTATTAAATAGTTAAGTTTAAAAAATTACATATAATTAAATATTAAACATATTTTAAAATACCAATAAAAATAATAATAAATACTAAAAATAGTAATATAAAAATATAATATATTAAAAATTAAATAATTATAACTAAACTAAATATATTAAAAATATAAATAAATAAATATTAAACAATAAAATATATTTAAAATATTAAAATATAACATATTAAAAAATTAAAATATTTAAAATATTAAATATTAGTAAATATTAAAATTAATAGTAAGTGCATAAAAATATTAAATTAGTAATAAAAACTTTAATCAAATAATTATATTTAATCTAATAATAAAATTTTTTGCATAATTTAAAAAGATTAATCTAATAATAAAAATATTAATCTAATTACAATTACATATCCGCAATCTAGATTTACATCATCATAAAATTAACTGTTTGTACTGCATGCGGGGTCCGGACTGTAATTGGGATTTGCATGACCACAAATTAACTATTTGTATTACAAACGGATCGTAAGTGAGATGCAAATGTATTTTACGACTTACGACGAAACAAACAATGTAAGTCATAAAATGTCGTAAGTCACTTGTGACTTACGGAATTATACGACATAACAAACAAGCCCGAGAAAGATTTATGATGGAAAAGATATTTTAAGTAATTATCATCATAGTAATAATAATTATAGTACAATTAATGTTGTAGAATTTCGTAGTGCAGAACTCAAATCATTTTACTTAAGTAAAAACACATGGGTCCTTATTGTAATTCACTGAAGCAAATACTATCCTTTAGCAATAAACTAGTACAATATTTGTAATACTAATAAATATTTTCTTTGTAGTTGTAATAGGATCCCCCTTGAAGTTTAACGGTACTTGCTCTTGTCAAAAAGGGATTTTTATTCCTTCCATTTCTTACACACTCTATAAATCTTTTATATAATTATATTAATGTCTGTAATGCTCCTAAATAAAATCTAGTCAAATTTTTAATGAATAGAGAAAGAGAATAATGAATAGAGAAAGAGAAAAAAAAGATAAAAACCCATCTTTGAGTGAAAGTGATATCTCTAAATTCTTCATCCTACACTACACATCTACAGTCTATTTAGTACTTTTGTTTCCATCATTATGGAACACTCGAGTCAGTGCCCCAACATGGAGCTTTTATGTTTCATTGTGAAAAATCGTAAGTCGCAAGTGACTTATGATTTTTTTACAACTTATGATAGTTTGTTTCATCATAAGTCATAAAATGCACTTGCATCTCACTTATAATTCATTTACATTACAAATAGTTAATTTTCTGGTCATGTAAATCTCACTTACAGTTCATTTACAATACAAATAATTAATTTTGTGGTGATGCAAACCTATATTGCAGACAGTTAATTGTAATTAGATTAATATTTTTTATTATTAGATTAATATTTTAAATTATGAGAAATTATTTTAATTATTAGAATAGATATAATTATTAGATTAAAGTTTTTATTACTAATTTAATAAATTTTTATGCATTTATTATTTAATATATATAATATTTACTAATACTTAAGATTTTTAATTATTTGTTATATGTTATATTTTTAATATATTTAAGATATTTTAATTATTTAATATTTAATATGCTTAATTTATTTTTAATTATCTAAATTTAATATATTATATTTACTATTTTTAGTATTTATTGGCATTTTTTAATATTTTTTTTTTCATTTTAAAATATTTTTTAATATTTATTATATTTAATTATTAATATGTAATTATATAATACTTAATATATTTAATTTTTATATTTTTAATATTTAAATTTAAAAATATTTTAGTAATTATTTATTATAATATAATTTTAATAAATTAATAAAATTTAATTATTTAATTTATTAAATTATTATATATTAATATTTAGTTTTTAGTATTTATGGCATTTTTTTATATTTTTAAATTCCCAACAGTTAATTTTGTGGTGAATTTTTCACTTACGACTTATATATTGCAACAACCAAGTACCGTAAAATACAATACAATTTCCCACTTATAATTTTACATTACTACCAAACACCACAAAACTTATTTGCATGTAACTCATTTATAACTGTAAAGAGTTTATCACTTACGAATTACGACTTACGGCCAATTACGACAGCCAAACAGGCCCTTCATCGCTTACTTTCTTGAAGAAAAGAATATGTGCTGCTACTTGTAATTAATTCTTCTCGTCATCCGCGGTTGTCCATTCGATTGGCATGAGGCGGTTGGAGTACAATGCTCTTCACGGTCATTGGATCGAAATCGTCTTGCGGGCATGTTTTCTTCTCCTGATGTGGCTCCAGTCAGACTCCGAGTTTGCTCTCCGAAAATCTAATCGTTGACGGTTGAGTTAATTAGAAAGGAACAAAAAAAAAAAAATTAGGACAGTTTATTTCGCTTGATCCATTGCGCCTTGAGCTGGCTTATTTTATGGTTGTATCATTTCTCAGGCGCTTTGGACCGCTGAACATGCACATGAGATTTGCTGCATGGAGGGGAAAGGTAGGATCTCTTGCTCCAAAGTTTGGGATATTTTTCATGTTGCCAAATAAATTCTCTATTATTTGGGCAATTTGTGATACCACCTTATTTTTTTTTTACTCTGGTTTTTAAGAAATCCTCTAATGGGTTGTGTTGAAATCTTTGTGCATAATATGTTTTCAAATTCATTCATGAAATTTGACTTTTTGTGCATAATATGTTTTCAAATTCATTTAAGTATCTTCCATGTCTAGCCGACGTGGATACTTTGGGACATCATCCCAAAAGACTAGCCAGCTGGACGGAGCTGTCTAAATTCTTATATACATAAGATTTTCTCCATGTCTAGCCGGAGTGAGACTATTTGCTCGACTCAAATCCCAATAAAGATGAGTTATTAGCAACATTTTATACAGGAAAAAGGGTTATCTTCTACTTTGTCAGTATCCATTTTGAGAGCTCAGCTCTCAATGCTTTGATGCATTAAATTGTTTTTGTATGCAGGATAAGTAAATATAATGATCACAAATGGACAAGGAAGACATAGGTTGGTTGGCATTTGTTTGTTTTTTCTTATCCTCGTCCTTGATTCGAATCCTAGTGTTTTCGCCTTATGCTTTAAATTTTTTTTTTCTAATTTTCTCCTTGCTTATTAATCATATAAAACTAACGAAATGAAAAGAACACGTTACTAGAAAAAGAATAATATTTAAAATCAAATATTTAATAATAAGAGTTAATTTATTATTATTTAGAATAATTTAAATATTATAATTGCACGAACGTAGATTACACTCTATTTAGAGAGTAACGAATATTTCAATTCGAATATGATTAAAATGTCTATAATTTAAAAGTTGAAACATACTATTAAGTTAGGATTAGAATTATAGATATTAAAATTATAACCAACTCTTTTTTCTAGTTAGATTTCAATAAAATTTAATAATAACATATTTTATCAACTCAGTGTTCATAAACATTTTATAAAACATATTTAAGATTTAGTGTAATGGTCCCAGATTCTAATGATCTCAATTTACATAAACATCTATATTGATCAACAGATTATCATGCTCATCTCCAATATTCTTGAAAATTTCTGCAGCACTTCCTTTGTAAATATTAATATGTTCAAAGGTACATTTCAATGCACAATAATTTCGGCCAACATCAGCCTACTTATTCTCACTCCAAACATATAGATCGTAGTCAACAATCGTGTAATATCCCTATTTTTAAAGTACGATATTTGGATAAATATACTGGTATTTTAAATATGTACATGTATTTATTTTCATGTGATATAATATTACTCGTTGTTAGTAATATCTATGTTGTTACTGACATTTATTATTATTAGTTTGATCATGTTATGTTATTGGTATTATTAATATTATTATTTTGACTAAGTAATGTTACTGCTAATGTTGGATTATTATTTTGTAGTGGTGTATTCCTCTTCCCTTGATTTCCATTCATGTCTTATTCCTTGACCCTACCCATTTGGAGTTCAAGCCCATACCCATTGATGATCCTATACCCATTAGCCTATTCCTTAATCCAAATCCGAAACCCATCAATACCTTTACCCGTTAACTCAAACCCACTACCCTAATTACCTTCTATAAATAATCTTATCTAAATCTTAATCTTAAATCTTAAATCTAATCAAATCCTAACTTCAAAATCTCAATCCTAACAGCAAAATCCCAACCATCATATTTTTCTCCTCTTCACTACACAACAACCACTTCCACCCGGCCTGTACCCACCCCCGAGCGCAGCACACCCCATGGCGCTTCCCTCCTCCACCACCAGCCCAACTGAACCCATCACCGCCTCAATCTCCCTCTCCTCTCGCAACAGCAAGCGCCCCACCAACCTTTTGGCCCTTTCATACACCTCCGCCATAAGCCGTCTACTCGTTCTCAACCACAGCCGACGGGCTCCGCAACCCACTACCCCCATCAAGCTCCGCGATAATCTCCGATCGATCTCATCTCCGATCAGATCATCTCTTCCATGGCGCCGCGAGATCCGCGGCCGCCCCATCCTCCTTCCATTCCGCTCCCCCCCACACACCCCCACCGCCCCCCCACCCATCACACCACCGAGCCCCACCCTTGGCCGAGCCCCTACGCCCATGCGCACCCACCATGCTCCACCTCCAAGCACATCTCCTCCCCGTGTGCGCCTCTCTCCACTGAGTCCGGAACACGGTGGCATCCTCTCCACCATGGAAGCCCGAGCTAACCCCCTTCTCCTTCCTACCGTGAGCCCCTTCACATCTCTCTCTCTCTCTCTCCATTGTATAATTGCAGGTGTGTGTACTTAAATTATATGTACATATGTTATAATTTGTATGTGTAATAACAGTGCGTGTGCGTGGGTGAGTCTCTCTCCCATTCTCAGTTTTCATGTGCTGTTTTTTTGGTTAAGTGTGTGTTAATTATAAGAGAATGGGTGGGTGTATTATTATTTCATGTAGGTTTATATGCTTGTGTGGAGTCATTTTTCGGCTCTCCGTGGGACGCCGTGAATCACCGTTGATGAGCGCGAACGCACCCACGCCCTTCACGGCGTGATGCTCTATCCAATGACATCCTCCGCGTTCCCCGATGCCTCTGTTAGAGTCGCCGTCGGTGCGCCGTAATTCACCCCGTAGCGTGAGTTTCCCTTTCCCTCTCTTGTATATATTAATTTCATGTGTATAAGTATGAACATATAATGTGCATATTTATTGGTTTGTCTTTTGGTGCATGGCCTTTGTTGTGCTGTGCGTGAGTGTGAGTTCTGTTGTTGGGGTGGGTGAGTTAATTTGAATATATATATATATATATATAATATATTATATATATATATATATATATATATATATATATATATATGAGAAAAATGTATATCAGCCGGCGGGCTGAGAGTACTTTCTCAGCCTGCGGTGACGTGGCTCAATTTGTTACCTCACTGACTTGCGGCCCGCTTTTAGGAAGAAGTTAAATTACCAAATACCCCTTTCGATAACTTTTCCTTATTGTTTATTATTATTTTGTCCCCCTTTTATTTTGCCGCTCTTTATAGGATATAATTACTTTTCGCCTTATTTCTTTACCTCTTTTTTGAAAGATCTACTTTCTCCTTTGCAGCCTGCGATAAATTCTAGTTTATAGTTTAATTTTTTTGTATATAATATAGTCAGAGTCTTTGGTCGCAGTGTACATTTAAACTGCGACCTTAGTCAGACTTTGGTCGCAGTGTACATGGTTAATTGCGACCAAGGTCGCAGTGTTGTTATTGATAAAGATGGCCAGCAACTGCAATCTAGGGTTGCATTACATGGACTGCGACTTTGGTCGCAGTACGTTAAGTAAGTGTTTCCTTTATATTAACATGCATGGCGACCAAGGTCGCAGTGTTGTTTTGGATTAAGATTGCCGCCAGCAACTGCGACCAAGGTCGCAGTGTTGTTTTATTAAGTGTTGTTTTTTGGATTAAGTCATTTTTTGAATCTAATGAAAAATGAAAAGTTTGCTGAGGGACGCGACTTGGAGTCACTTCGTGAGACGCGGCCAGTCATAAAGATTTTATGAGATCTTTTAACGTCAAGTCTACGTTGACAAACCCGCACCATTCGTTGTTTCCCAAGCGGTTGTCCACGCGTCTGCTCTTCATAGGGTTTAGGTGTTAATGTCTTTTAATGCCAAACCGGCGCTGGTGGTTGGAGACCAGCGTCTTCGACGCTTCCCGAACGACACTCCACGCGTCAACCTTCCATTGGACTTCGATAGTCGTGCGATCATTAAGGCCGACGGTTACGATTAATGAACCATTAATTATGGTTATTATGGGCTGCCTATAAATATGGCTCACCCTCTCCCTTTTTTAAACAGCCCATACTTAGACTGTTTTCTTTCGAGAGCAATTGCTCTGAGAATTTCCGCCTTCTTGAGTGTCTCTAACAGGACCTGCCTCCATGGATGAAGATGACGCTATGGACGAAGAGGACCCAGAGCTTGATTGTCCTTTTTCAGGTTCGCTGGGCCCCTGGGAGAATATTTTCGCCGGCGAACTTGATCGATGTTCGTCGACAAGGGAAGAAGTCATAGACCTCATCGTCCACAAGGGAATATGTAACGCCCCGATCCTGAGGGTACGGAGACATTACTGCGACGTATATACGCAGGTCAGAAATACCCTCACGTATATACGCTAAGCATCAGTACATGCAAGAATCAGAGTACGGAAGCAAGTGGTGCATTATACATTCCAACACATGAGTACAATTACAAAGTTATCACCAGAGGTGATTCAATATTACAATAATATTACATCACCAGAATGGCGCAATTGCGAGAATACAGGGAGATATACAAGAGTGAACAGTAAAAAGGGCACTCGCGAGTTTACTAAGGGAAAACTCGAGAGGCACACAGGGGGCCTGGAAGGATAGAGCTCCAGATGGTCTGATGGAGATCCACGCTACAGCTGCGCCACTCTGATCAGCAACTGGGAAAATCCACACGCTCCAAGCTCCATGACCTGGACATGAGGATCCAGGGGAGTCAGATGAAACTCCCCAGGCGAGTGGTGATACAAAAGCCAAGTGGCGAGCAAGGGTAAGTATATGTAAAGCGATAAAACCAAATAAAGCCGAGGACGAGCAAATCTGATTGTATGGTTTCAGATCACGGCTCCATAAGACTAGTACGTCGAAGGAATAATCCAAACAAGGAAACCCTCATCTATATACCTTTATCTCATGTCACCATAATCCAAGCACATACAACCCGACTGTACTCAGGGCATGATAAGAAAATGAACAGGAGGCAGGTGGATACAAGGGATAAAGCAGAGCATGAGCAGTGAATACGATAATACTCATAAAGCCGAAAATCCGAAGTAAAATCCAAGACAAGCAAATATGGTAAGGCATATCCACAGATTCATAGCCGTTTAAGTCGCAGGCTTCAGTATGCGTCCCATTTCACATACCTCTACTTACAACTTAAAGAGCCGGTTATTATCTTGACACTTTATTATTACTCGTCTTACCCTGATATCTAGCTATGTGAACTAGCGTCCCAGCACACATAGGTCCATATCCAAGTAAAGCAAGGTTGTTATTGGAATCAGCGGAGGTATCAACGAACTATGTTTACAGTGGGTCCCGTACATACCCGGGACCACGGCCCAGGATTGTTCCGTTGCTTGGTGGACGGAACCAGCCGCAAGGCTAACAGGAGGGACTTATGTATGCCCTTATCATGATGGTACCAGGAAGGAGGGAGCCAGCACTCCCCTCGGTCGCCTGGAGGCCCACAGGTCAGACCAGAAGTTTTAGTTGCACAACATGCCTAATACCACTGTAAACACGAACACATATTGATAGCCGCATGTTTCCCCCGACCCGATGCAAGTTGTTCCTTTTATGAATTATTAGATGATTATCAGATTCCGGGAATGAGCAAGAGCAAGTCAGGAATATCAGGAGTACTGTACGTACTATAATGTATCACATGTGTAACAGAAGTACAGTTTGTACTATCAAGATGTCAGGTCATCATTCCCGTTATCGTGATAATCATAAGAGTCAGTATATCATGCTGGGTGTTAAGTGATAGCATGACAAGAGGATGATATTTGGCAAGTAACCAGTCATGTCAAGAGATTGATATTAGTCCAGTGGCAAGTCATATCATAATAAGAGGTCTTGCCAAGTGGTAGCATGTCCAATGTTAGGTGATAACAATCAGTTGACAGGTGATATACATGTGTTAAATAGTAGCATGTAAATGACAGGTATGAAGTAATGGCATGTGGTAGAATAGTAGCTGAGCACAACCAAGCGGAGCTGAGCAAGCTGGAGGTACAGACAGCAAACGTATTTAACACTGGAGCGTCTGGCGAGGTTACCGGGACGACTCGGCTGAAGTGCGAGCGGTAAATCCGGCAGCAACTCGCCTAGACGAATCTAGTGGTAAAGCGCTGAACGCTGATCATGATAACCAGGCGGAGCTGAACAAGCTGGAGGCACAGGCAGCTAACAGAGTTTAGACACTAATGCGCTCTGCGAGGTTACCGGGACACTCGGATTAAATACGAGTGGAGAATCCGGTAGCACTCGCCTAAACGAATTTTAGTGAATAAAGCACTGAGCGCTAAGCATGCTCACCAGACGGAGCTGAGAAACCTGACGGTCCCAATCACGTCCCTTTCGAGATAGTGAGTGACCGGAGGCTGAAGGGTCCAGAGAAACCTAACGGTCCCAATCACGTCTCTTTCGAGATAGTGAGTGACCGGAGGCTGAAGGGTCGGCCACGCATGGTATGAAGCAGTAGAATACATCACAGGCATAGTATATGTACAAGAATGAAACTACCCTAGTACAAGCATTCGTCACAGAGCAATACATGTCCAGTCATTGGCACTCGGCCAAACACAAATACAGGGACTCAGCCCAATACATGATACATGGAAACATGGAATAAAATACATGTCGACCCGACGAAGCGGGGAAACCCAAATGGAGGCGAGAGCGAGGACACTCGCCTAAATCACCGAAAAGCCGAAAAGTCTGGAATCCATGGAACTCGCGCACGCGCCATAAATATAATAATATATAAATGTTTAGAGGGAGAAAGTGAAGAGGAGAGAAAGAATTAGAGAGAGAAACCTAGAGAGAGAAAGGGACACAGGGAGACGCGGGCTTATGAGAGTGAGACGCGGGGGTCGCAGACGCAGGAGTCGCGTCGCGGGATTAGCAAACGCAGGAATCACAGACGCGGGAGTCGCGTCGCGAAGATGCCACAAACGCGGGTTCGAGACAAGCGTTCAAATCAGACGCGAGGAGAACGCAGACGCAGTCGTGGGCTCCGCGTCGCGTTAACATGAGAGGAATGCAGACGCGGGCATTAGCTCCGCGTCGTGCAGACACGAGAGGGATACGGACGAGGGCATGGACTCCGCGTCGCGCCGATGCAAGAACGCGAAGGCCGCGTTAAGGAACTGCCTAGACGCGGGAGTGAGATCCGCGTCAGCATAGAACAAAGGAGGGAAGGTGATTTCGGGGTGGTAGTGTTTAGTGTTTGTCGTTGCAATTGTCACCGGAAAGATTACCGGAATAATCGTGAACGATTACCGGAATAATCACCGGAGCCGGAATGATCACCGGAATAATCGTGAACGATTACCGGAATGATCACCGTTGATATTGCCCGAAATGATTACCGGAATAATCGTAAACGATTACCGGAATAACCATCGGAGTCGTTGCCGACGAAGAAGAGCTCGGCCCCAATCCAAAAGGAGTGACCGGCCCTGATAAGAGTCATTTTCCAAATGGAGAAGACGAACTGGAAGAGGAACCAGGATGAAAAGAAGAAACGAGAAGAAGGAAAGAAGAAGAAAGTTAATCAGGGGAGAGAGAAAGTTATCAGGAGAGAGAGTGAATCAGGAGAGAGAAAGATTGAAGAGAGAGGAAGAGATGATGAGAGAGAGAAGAGAATTCAGGAGAGAGAGAGAGAGAGAGAGAGAGAGAGAGAGAGAGTTCCAGGAGAGAGAAGGAGAGAGGAAACATGGAGGAGAGAGAAAAACCCAGGGGGCTGTTGCCCCCCTGGCTTACGCACAGCGCCCCCCATTGGGGCGCTCGCCTGGCCGCCGGCCAGGCGGCGGCGCCGGGCGGCGCTGGCCGCCGGCGGGGGAGTGGCGCCGGCCACTCCCCAGGAGAGAGGGAGAAGAGGGGGCTGTTGCCCCCTCAACAGAGAAAGAGAGGGGGGCTGTTTGCCCCCCCTCAGCCCCCGCACAGGGGGCCCAGGCGGGCCCCCTGGCCGCCCACGGCCGCCGGCACACCGCCGGCGGCGCACAGAACCGGGCTGGCGCCGGCCACCCCGAGGAGGAGAAGGAGGGGCTGCTGCCCCCTCCACAGCGGCGCACAGGGGCCCGAGGCCCCTGGCCGCGCCCAAGGCGCAGGCACATCGCCGGCGGCGGTCAGCCCCCGCCGGGGATGCCGGAGGAGGAGGAGGAGTCGACGGTGATGGTGGTGATGGCCGGATTCTTGGGGGAGAAAAGAAAGATAAGAAAAGGGAAGGAAGGAAAGGAAAAGAAAAAGAGAGAGGAGGAGTGGTCGCCGGAGATCGGTTTCTCCTCGCTGGCGACGAGGTGGCCGGAGGTGGTGGCCGGGCGCCCACGGGCCGGTCGGTTGGGTGCAGGTCGCTGGCCACAAAAATGGAGGAGAAGAGGAAGAAGTGAAATGAGAAGAAAAGGAAAGAAAAAAAAAGAAAAAAAAGAAAAGGAGAGAGAGTGTGTGATAGTGATAGATGATGGGAGAGGAATTAATGAGAGAGGGGGGTGTGGTGTCACCCACGTGAGTGAGGAATGGGCTGCGGGGTCGGTGAAGAAAAGAAGAGAAAAGAAGAAAGAAAGAAAGGATTTGATAATATAATATTATTATAATATGGTCGCGAAATATCGACTGTTCCCGAAAAATCCCCAAAATGCCCGGAGGTAGAAAACGTCATCCTGAGGAATAATTGAAATTGTCGTTTTCAGAAATAAAATCCCATTTTCAAATTAAAAATCTGGAAGCCAACCGCCGATACCGGTCTACACCGGGTCGGCCGGATTTTGATAAATTCCGAAAAATCTCAGAAAATGTCTTAAAGAATAAAGTATGATTTTAAAAAGTAAAGTGAAAGCAGAATTCAGAAATTCAATCCCGATTGAAAACTAAAATCCTGGAATCAACCAGCGATACTGGCCGATACCGAATCCGGTGGAATTTTCATAATTCATAAAATCCTCAGAAAAAGTATTTAGATAGGAAATGTGATTTTAAGAAATAGTGTAAAAAGACACTCCTTGAAATTCTAATCCGTTTGCAAGTTAAAAATCTGGGAATCGGTCAGCGGCACTGGTCGACACCGGTTTTGAAGATTTCCAATTTAATTCAGGAAATTCCAGAAAATCATAGAAAACCTAAAATATTAGAAACGATGTTCAAAACTAAAATCGGTTAAATCGGAATACCAGAATGACCAAATCGAGTAATACCCTAGGATCGGGCCCTCGTTCAGACTAGGGCTGACTCCGAGTCCACGAATCCAAATCCAAGACAAAACATTCATATAATAATTCATAATATAAAACAAATATAAGAAGTAAATCGAAAAATACGATCGAAAAATCTGATACGCAACTAAGTACGTATTCCGGGAGCGGGTGTTACAGAATTCAGTGGTTTCTCGTCGTCCACAGTTTTTTAATACACTGGGACCTCAATAACACCACTGCTCTTAGTCAACAGGGCTCTTTTGATGTTTAGTCTTCTTGTACTGCTATATTGTAACACTCAATCTTATTGTATAAGAGATCGTTTTGTATCATTTTTACATGTCTGGAGATAAATGCCTGGACATAAATAAAAGACCTCAATAACACCACTGCTCTTAGTTAACAAGGGCACTTTTGATGTTTAGTCTTCTTTGTACTCCTGTATTGTAACACTCAATCTTATTGTATAAGAGAGCGTTTTGTATCATTTTCACATGCCTGGAGATAAATGCCTGGACATAAATAAAAAACATATTTGTTTTTTAATAAACTACGACCTTTGGTCGCAGTCATGCATTGCAACAAAAATAACTTGGACCAGAGACGACACTGCGACCAAGGTCGCATAAGACTACAGTGCAAACAGAAACAACTGCGATCAAAGACTGCGACTAAGCAACTGCTACGTTGATGTGTCACCTTGTCCAGTGTTGTTGATTAAGAATAAAGACCAGCAACTGCGACCAAGGTTGCAGATTATTTTTTTTAAGACTGCGGCCATAAACTGCGACCAAGGTCGCCGTGTTGTTGTTGATTAAGAATAAAGACCAGCAACTGCGACCAAGGTCGCAGTGTTGTTGTTTAAGAGTAAAGTCCAGCAACTGCGACCAAGGTCGCAGTGTATTTTTTAAGACTAAACATCAGCAACTGCGACCAAGGTCGCAGTGTATTTTATTAAGACTACTGCGACCAAGATAGCAGTGTTGTTATTGATTAAGACTAAAGACCAGCAACTGCGACCAAGTTCGCAGTGTATTTATTAATTCTGCGTCCAGCAACTGCGACCAAGGTCGCTGTGTATTTATTAAGTCTGCGTCCAGCAACTGCAACTAAAGTCGCAACCTTTCATTTTAAAATTTATACGGGTGAAGTAATATAATTATTAACTGCGTCCATGGTCGTAGTATATTCGTTTAGCGTAAATATTTAAAATGAAAGTTTGTAACAATTGTACAGCATTTTCAACCTAGACATAGTAGTAAAAAATGTAATTCACACAATTAACTTTAGAAAACAGATTTATATATATTTAAAAAAAAACAAATACAATTTTTTAAACTTCTAATCCTCGTCATCACCATCGTAATCAGATTCGTCATCAAGAGTCATGCTTTCGTCTTCTGTATCGCTTTCCGTCTCTTCCTCCTCTTCAGCGACAGTCTCCTCTTCGCTTTCTTCCTCTTCATGTTTGTGTTTTGTTCATCAATGAACTCCCAGAACGGTCGTCTGTATCAAGCTCAGATTCTGACCCGTAGCGAGACATTGTTTCAGAACTAAACATAAAATCATCATTTGATGATTGGCTTCTTTCCGGTGAAGATGTGGTGATGGTGAAGACATTTTTTGAATGTATTTTCCGAACAGTGAGAGTAACGAGTTTGAGCAAAAATAACTTAGTATGTTTTTAATCCTTTGCTCATAACCTTTATATATTTTTTAATCCCGGAATTCCAAAGGTTTAAGCTCTCGGACCACGTGAATATCTGTCAAATATATTTTCTACCTTTTCCAAAATTGTATACTTCCTAGGTGACTGTTCAGTTATCCAAAACAGTTTAAATGTTAATACACTATAATTTTAAATTATAATGAACTCCAAAACAGTTCATTATTGCGACCATAGTCGCATTGGGAACTGATAAATGATTAAGTAAATGCGACCATAATGTCAACTGTTAGTCATCAAATACTGTCCTTCGTATTATTTCTGAATGTTTGCCTGATACTCATATGAACAATTAAGATTTCGACTTTGGTCGCAGTACTGAAGGAGGTAGCATTGCCATACGATAGCATGTTTCCTCAGATATTCTTTATTCTGTATTAAGTCTGCGACCATGAATATTTTTTACTTTTCAATGCTAGAAGTCGCAGTCGTCATATAAAGGGGTATTTTTGTCAATTTGTTTCACGACTGGTTAGGCGTTTTTTGATTTTTTTGGGGCCCGCACTCTGCGACCGATGTGTGGCATATATTTAGCCACGTCCCGCAGGCTGAGAAACTCTCTCAGCCTGCAGGCTGAGGTACAGTAACCCCTATATATATATATATATATATATATGAGAGAGAAATATAAATCAGCTGACACAGGAGGCAACTCCCTCCTATGTCCGCACTAAAAAATCAATTTTCCGAGTGAATTTTTAAGATCCGACCGTACATTATCATCTTCATATTCTAATATATATCATATAAAAAATCAAGTGATTTGAAGTTTGTTTACTCCATTTTCTTTGGATTCAAACATTAACGGTTTTTTAATAATATAATAAAATGGAACGATTAGATCAATAAGTAAACGAACTTCAAATCACTTGATTTTTTATATATGTGTATCTTAGAATATGAAGATGATAATGTGCAGTCGGATCTTGAAAATTCACTCGGAAATACGATTTATGAGTGTGACATAGGAGGGAGTTACCTCCTGTGTCAGCTGATTTACATTTCTATATATATATATATATATATATATATATATATATATATATATATATATATAATATATTATTATGTGTAGTGTTGTAATAATAAGTGCATTAATTATTGGTGAGTATATATATTTATAGATGTAGGTAAGTATGTATATGAATATATGTATATATATGTATGAACGTTGGTGTACACATATGTGTCGGTGTGCTCGGGAGTAAGTTTAGTGTATATTTATATTTATTTATATGTTCGTTTGCGTGTTACAGTATTTCGGTCCGTTTGGTGAGATCCGGACCAGTTACAGAAGACCCGGACCCGATCTAGACTCGTGTCGTTGTGGACCCGATACAATGGTGATTCGGAGACCGATGGATGGGATAATTCGTAAATCAGTACCGGTTCGTGCAGGAAAGACCAGACGACGATTCGGTTCGAAAACTGCGTCATTTCATGTGAGTGTTTGCTTTTATCTAAATTCCTTATTTACCGTTGTTTACATGTATGTATGTCTTGCCTTTATCATTTCATGTGATTATTTGATGTATTTTACTAATGTGATTACCTGTATCGCTTCACGAGATATCAGTGCACATTCATCATATTTATTTTGCTAATTCGAGTATTTATTAGCGTCATTTCATGTGTTGCTATTTTCCACTATTGATCCAGGACTACTTGAGGCATATCTTCTACTGTGATTTTGCTCGATCTATTGATCAGTTGACCTACTTCATATTTGAGGATAGAGGAACGATCTTATGCATACCATTTGTCAGTAGTTGGTGATTATTTCAGATTAGAACTTCTGTGGATATTGAGAAAGTATTAGATATGACATTACTTTAACCGATAGACTGATCTGCCGATACTTGGGTTGACATTGACATAGTTAGAGTTGGAGTTGACCTGAATTGATGGATTTGATTAGTGGACTTGATGGTGATAGACTTGATCTGGGTTGGGGAGTAGGCGTAGATTGGGTTGACCCGACCAGGTGGATTTTAGATTTATTCTCTTGATATATTATTTGAGTTTTATAGATCTTGTGATTGACCTTGATAGAGTGAGAGTGTGTGATAATCTTGATTGTATTGAAATATAAGGATTTGATTATATGTATCAGAACGTGTAGTATTTCAGTTGTTGAGAGTTGGATACATCGGCGACTCAGATAAGATATATATCGATGACTTGAGGATCAGAGTAGATTGATAGGGAGAGACTGTTTATTGATATATTGAGATGGTGGTTTATTGTACCAGATTACTGATACGGATTGATACTTGATATTCACGATGATTGTATTGAGATTGTTAGTTGATAGATTAGTTACTCTTGTATTTTAGTGTAGATGGATGTGAGATATTGACCGTCCTAGATTAGATTGTTCATTGAGCAGTATCCGGATTCGTTATTTTATTGATTCATGTTATTGAAAGTTACTGGGAAAATATTGTTGGACCGTAACGCTTTCATTGTTTTATTGTTCTCCGTTTTTACGGTAATATTGTTCACATTGTTATTGTTATATTGATATTTTTTACTGTTACAGTATCGTCCCAGTAATCGAAATGACATGGATATTGATTGTTACAAATGATAATATAAATTGACAACTTACACTGGGATTGGGAAATTGATGGAGGAGACAACGTCTGTATTTTGGGTGGACCTAGGATACAGGTTGCGCAGCCGAGATACGGTTCCACTGCAGGGTTCCGGGGATGACTGACATCCCGTATTGTTCATATTGTCATTGTATTGACATATTGTTATTGTTATTGACTACCTAGCGGTAGGACCTGGTTCAGCGCCAGGTGATTGGGCCGTGGTTCCGGGTATGTACGGAACCCACCTAAAGCATGGACAATGTCTCTTCCACTAATTTCAATAACTTAGGACCCTGATTGACATGTGTAGTAGGCGTAGTATGGGATGCGTCTATTACAAGTGGCAATTGGTGTTCGCTAACATAATAAATGATAATGAACTGTTAATGTATTGTGACTGACCATAATCACCTGATTGTACATATATATCACTATGTTAGACATATGATTGTAACACCAGATTTATATACCAGATTAGTGATATTGCTAGGATACACATCTAGACATCAGTTGGTTGTTTACAGTTGTTTTTACTTGCCTTTTATCTGCACACTTATTCATATCATTGTTATTCAGTTGTTTGTTATCTTGTTATTTAGTTATCATATGACTGCAGTTTTTCTGGTTGTTATTCTATGCACATTGTTTATATGCACGAGTCTCCTCTTTACACATACACTCACGAGGTCGCTTTCTGATGACCTTGGATTTGCACGTCTAGATATTGGACGCTTGTTTCTGTTGTGCAGGTGTTCGATGAGACCATACGTATTGCGAGGAGCTTGGGTCCTCTCCCTTTATTCTGGTATTCCTGCATTTTCTTTATTCCTGCTATTATTCTTGATTCATGTATATCACACTTAGCTTCCATTCTATTCCTTATTTCATTGAGATCATGTGTAGCCTTATATGTATTATTGCAGTGATTTTGAGTTATGGTAGAGATTTATAACTTGTTCAGGTTACTTTAGGCTTAGCGTATATATGTGGGGTATTTTCCTCGCGTATATACGTCGCCGACTTTCGTCGCGACTCCGTTTTCCGCGTATTTTGGGAAGCGAGGCGTGACAATCGCCTATGCAATCATAATAATATTTCGGCTCACAATGGCCTACTTATACTCTTTCTAACAATTTCAGCTTGACATCACCTACTCATTGGAAACAAAAGAACATATGCTTGAGAATACTCCTCTCAGTATTCAGAATATAACCTAATTTATGAGTGTTTGCTTTTATCTAAATTCCTTATTTACCGTTGTTTACATGTATGTATGTCTTGCCTTTATCATTTCATGTGATTATTTGATGTATTTTACTAATGTGATTACCTGTATCGCTTCACGAGATATCAGTGCACATTCATCATATTTATTTTGCTAATTCGAGTATTTTTAGCGTCATTTCATGTGTTGCTATTTTCCACTATTGATTCAGGACTACTTGAGGCATATCTTATACTGTGATTTTGTTCGATCTATTGATCAGTTGACCTACTTCATATTTGAGGATAGAGGAACGTCTTATGCATACCATTTGTCAGTAGTTGGTGATTATTTCAAATTAGAACTTCTGTGGATATTGAGAAGTATTAGATATGACATTGCTTTAACCGATAGACTGATCTACCGATAGTTGGTTGACATTGACATAGTTAAGTTTGAGTTGACCTGAATTGATGGATTTGATTAGTGGACTCGATGGTGATAGACTTGATCTTAGTTGGGGAGTAGGCGTAGATTGGGTTACCCGACCAGGTGGATTTAGATTTATTCTCTTGATATATTATTTGAGTTTTATAGATCTTGTGATTGACCTTGATAGAGTGAGAGTGTGTGATAATCTTGATTGTATTGAAATATAAGGATTTGATTATGTATCAGAACGTGTAGTATTTCAGTTGTTGAGAGTTGGATACATCGGCGACTCAGAGAAGATATATATCGATGACTTGAGGATCAGAGTAGATTGATAGGGAAGACTGTTTATTGATATATTGAGATGGTGGTTTATTGTACCAGATTACTGATACGGATTGATACTTGATGTTCACGATGATTGTATTGAGATTGTTGGTTGATAGATTAGTTACTCTTGTATTTTAGTGTAGATGGATGTGAGATATTGACCGGTCCTAGATTAGATTGTTCATTGAGCAGTATCTGGATTCGTTATTTTATTGATTCATGTTATTGAAAGTTACTGGGAAAATTTGTTGGACCGTAACGCTTTCATTGTTCTATTGTTCTACCGTTTATACGGTAATTTGTTCACATTGTTATTGTTATATTGATATTGTTACTGTTACAGTATCGTCCAGTAATCGAAATGACATGGATATTGATTGTTACAAATGATAATATAAATTGACAACTTACACTGGGATTGGGGAAATTGATGGAGGAGACAACGTCTATATTTTGGGTGGACCTAGGATACAGTTTGCGCAGCCGAGATACGGTTCCACTGCAGGGTTCCGGGGGATGACTGACATCCCGTATTGTTCATATTGTCATTGTATTGACATATTGTTTTGTTATTACTACCTAGCGTAGGGACCTGGTTCAGCGCCAGGTGATGGGCCCGTGGTTCCGGTATGTACGGAACCCACCTAAAGCATGGACAATGTCTCTTCCACTAATTTCAATAACTGGACCCTGATTGATATGTTAGTAGCGTAGTATGGGATGCGTCTATTACAAGTGACAATTGGTGTTCGCTAACATAATAAATGATAATGAACTGTTAATGTATTGTGACTGACCGTAATCACCTGATTGTACATATATATCACTATGTTAGACATATGATTGTAAACCAGATTATATACAGATTAGTGATATTGCTAGGATACACATCTAGACATCATTTGGTTGTTTACAGTTGTTTTACTTGCCTTTTATCTGCACACTTATTCATATCATTGTTTTCAGTTGTTGTTATCTTGTTATTTAGTTATCATATGACTGCAGTTTTTCTGGTTGTTATTCTATGCACATTGTTTATATGTACGAGTCTCCTCTTTACACATACACTCACGAGGTCGCTTTCTTGACCCTGGATTTGCACGTCTAGATATTGGACGCTTGTTTCTGTTGTGCAGGTGTTCGATGAGACCATAACGTATTGCGAAAGCTTGGGTCCTCTCCCTTTTATTCTGGTATTCCTGCATTTTCTTTATTCCTGCTATTATCTTGATTCATGTATATCACACTTAGCTTCCATTCTATTCCTTATTTCATTGAGATCATGTGTAGCCTTATATGTATTATTGCAGTGATTTTGATTTATGGTAGAGATTTATAACTTGTTCAGGTTACTTTAGGCTTAGCGTATATATGTGGGGTATTTTCCTCGCGTAATACGTCGCCGACTCTCGTCGCGACTCTGTTTCCGCGCGTATTTTGGGAAGCGAGCGTGACAAATCGCCTATGCATCATAATAATATTCGGCTCACAATGGCCTACTTATACTCTTTCTAACAATTTCAGCTTGACATCACCTACTCATTGGAAACAAAAGAACATATGCTTGAGAATACTCCTCTCAGTATTCAGAATATAACGCTAATTTATTTTATAAATCCAACTCATCAAGATCAAGGCCATCTAACTTATGTTATAATAACATCAATCAGATTATAAACATATACAATATGAAACTTTACAATCACACAAATTGAGACTCTAAAACTTCTCTTTGTAACAGGATTTCCACCAAGGCGCTTGAGTCTTAAATTGGTCTTCGCCTCACCATGACCTGAAAACATAATATCTGTGAGGGGGTGAGCTCACAGCTCAGTGAGGAGAGATAGAGAAAATCAGAGAATGGTGAAATTAATCAATAATAAGTAGATTTTTCGAATAATAGAGCAGATCTGGGTGAGTAAGAGAAACAGAAACTCAATAACATATGA
>JAVJIF010025516.1:0-25416 GCA_038442645.1 Agave tequilana | reverse complement strand
AGTATAGTTTTGATTAATTATGACTATAATTTAACTAATCACGAGTTTTGCTCCTTGTTAGTATGGTCAAATGATCTTTACTTTTCTCTTAGGGTTAATTAGATCATAATAGAGAAGAATATGCAGCCATTCGCCAGAGTTTAATATTCAATACAAAAATTCTCACCAGAATTGTATTTCTTTGTTGCGATTTCAAGGAAGCTCCCAGGCTCGAAGTCTTTGATGCATCCCGAATTATCTCTTAAGAGTTGAAATCTTTAGATTTTATCGTTTTGTCGCCTCCCTTTCACGCTAGCATGTCGTGTAAAATTTTAAATATGGTTCAATTTATCACAGCCGCACTTCAATAGACTGGTAATTTTAAGAGTGGGCAGTAGCCCCTGACCTCGTATATATTGGAGTAGAAAACAAAATAAAGGGGGAAAAAAAAAAAAAAGTTTGTTCCAACGTCGCCTCCTATTCCCTCCAACCGACGTAGCTCTCTACGATTAGTTTGCGGATCAATGATCTGAGTATTCGGTCCTTCGCACTCTATATCTCTACTATTATAAAATCATCATATTATTTATGTCCAGAGCGAATCCTGGCCCTCAATCTTCTTATTAACTCTTGACAATCGATTTAAAGCGAATCATAGCCCTCGATTTTGGGATCAAAAGTGGGTAATGTCCATCCCATTTCATTAAAGAGTAATAACCAAACGTACATCCCAATCTTTGTGCCAACAAAGTAGAACGGAAAAGTAAGAAACAAAATACAACAAATGAGAGAGAGAGAGAGAGAGAGAGAGAGAGATAACATGAATTCATGCACCTTTGATCTTATTCATTAAATCTTGACCACCGATTTTAAACCTTTGTTTGGAAAAATCCTACCCTTCGAATCGACACAAAAACTGTCTCTGTTTCCCATATCCTTTTCTCTTGCTTCTCTATTGGAACAATCTCCACCTGTTTCTCTCTCCCCTCTCTCCCTATCACGTTTGTCTCGACCCTTCTCTCTCTAGCACGACTGTCCTAGTCTCTCTCCTCTCTTATTCTCCTAGCACAACTATCTCGTCCCTTCTCTTTCTAGCACGACTGTCCTAGCCTCTCTCATTCTCCAAGCACGATTATCTCGACCTCTCTCTCTAGCACGATCGTCCCAGTTGTTAAGTTGTGAAGTCTAACTATTGCCTTGATGATTTGTCGCCATATGCAGAGTCATTATGTTGATTAATCTGCACAGTTAAGCCATGGGGGTTGGAAGGGGCGGGGAGCCCCATTCTGGAGGCAAGGAGCAGAGCCCTCGAACCAAAATATCTCTGAGGAGTCCCCTTGCAGATCCCGAAGCAAGTGCGAAAGCACTCCGGTAAAGTGGTTGGGCGAGTTCGGAGTTTCAGATTGAGGAAAATGACGGAGTCTCACTCTGGAGTAGCAGCTCGGTATCATTTCAGAGGAGTACTCCAAAACATCTACCCAGACGAGCACTCTGAAGTGACAGCGCAGAGTAACGTCTAGGAGATGCATAGCGGAGAAACAGTCAGATATGAAAGCTTCGCAGCGCGTGAAACTCGGGGAACACGTGTTAAGGGCAGTTTGATATTTCATAACTTGTAACCCTAATTCTCTTTATAAAAAGAGATGCGCCGTCATTAAGATTAGCATGTAGAGCAGAAAGGTGTGCATGCCATTGTAAATACAAAGCGACTGATGTTCTCTCTTCTTCTCATGTAATCTCTCTGATAATATAATGAATTTGCGTGTAGTTTCGTGGTTTTTCCTGATTTGAGTTTTTCACGTAAAATTCATGTGTATTTGATTGCGTATTTGATATGTGTTCTTTCTTCTTCCCCAATTCGTTCCCCTACACCAACCTCTCTCATTCTCCTAGCACAACTGTCTTGACTCTTCTCTCTCTTGCACGACTCTCTCTCTCTCTCTCTCTCTCTCTCTCTCTCTCTCTCCCCCCCCCTTCCCTCCTTCCTCCCCTAGCACGATTGTCCCAGCCCCCCTCACCCCCAGACCTCACTTTCTCCCTCTCGTGAATCTCCATCACGCTCTCTCAGAGATGAGCTGCTTAGTAGTTGATATCGATCCCACAATTGGTTTTTAGAAATTATTAAGGTCCCTATCACTGCACCAAAACTCCGAAATTGAGATGAGGGTTGAGGTATTTATATTTTAACATGCCCCTACAGATTGAGCGTTTCCATGAGCCGAAACCTGTGCTTTTCATGGTAGTAGTATTTTTATCTAAATCTGCTTTTTGATGCACGCCCAGTGAGAATTGAACTTGAGGTGCTCTGATATCATATTAAGGTCCATATGACTGTACCAAAACTTCGAAGTTGAAATAAGGATTGAGGTATTTATATTTAAGAAAAAATGTTATAAATTGAATGAAGAAGGAAGAACAAGATGAAATTTAGGAATCTTTATAAAGAATTAGAACTCTAAGAGGAAGGGAAGAGGATGAAGATTCAAATTGAGAACTTTTAGAAATTTTCAAATTTATTTTTGTCTAAAAAGAAACATTTACAATATATGAAAGCGGAAGAACGAAATCAAATTGAGGAATTCTGAGAAATTTTATAATTTTTATAAATGACAATTTTAGAATTATAGAGAAGGAGGAATAGATTAAATTGGAGGATTTTAGGAAATTTCCTGTGAAGAAAAACATAAACTCTAGAAATTTGTAAAAGGAAGAAGAAAACGATGGAAAATTTATAAAATTTCACTACATCTGGCCTAAAAAAATAATTTGTGAAGGAGGAAGGAAAGGGAAACTGAATTTTTTTTTAAAAATAATTTTTCTCTCAAAAATAATATCTTTAGACATCTTGTTTATAAATACAATATTGAGAAGTTTGTGATTGATGCAAACAAATTGATCTTTAATTAAAATAAAAATCCTTTCCTACAAAATCTTGCACCAAGTTGCAGACAAATATTTCCCATATTGGAGCCTTGCATTCAGAGAAAAATTAGTCGTGCTACGATCTTACAACTTCTACAAAATGAAAATTTAGAGCTTTAAGACCCTTATAATTATCTGCCATAGAATTACGAGGTAGTTACATTCAAATTGAAAATCATGATAAATCAAATTTTAAAATAATTTATGTAGCAGTTTGATTTTAGCAGTCATTTTCTTTCTGAACAATGACATATTAGTTCTACACCAGTAGTTTGATGTTCGTTGTGATATTACGCCAATCCACTCATTTCAATTTTCAAGTGACAATACATCTAAGAAATAAGCAAATCACAAATTGGCATGTGAAGGCAAAAAAAAATATGAGAAAAACAAACAAATACAGAGAAGTTAATATATCTTAATAGCGTGCACCTGATGTTGATATTTGATAAAGAAATATGAGAGGAGAGAAATCTATGAAAGAAAAAACACTTATTTTTTTAGTCTAATAATTTCTTATGCTCTATTTATAAAATTACAAATTCTTTAATCTCTTACTCGTCCACAAACTGTAATGGCTAACAGTTTAGACTGACTTTAATTTCTCTTTTAAATAAATATCAACACTTTGTGCGCGGACTTTTATGGCTTGCATTAAAGAAACGTATAAAAGTGAGAAAACTGTCACATGCTCCCCCAATGATTCAGCGACTTGCTACGTAGCTACAGTGACAGGCTGTTTATTTCAGAATCCTGTATCTCCTCTCACTGCTCACTGCAATAGACACGCGCTTGCGCCAGGCTCGTCCAAATACGAGTTTTTTTTTTACTCACCGGGCGGACGCTCACTGCCTCTCACCCAGCGCGGTGAACCGTCCATCCGACGTGGGCCCCATTACCCCTCCGGTGGGGCCCATGCGGATGGACAGGAGCGGCCGGCCGGTGAGCAAAATTTTTTTCCCCAGCTACTCTACTGGTGCGCGGTCCACAGAAAGAACCAGCAGCATCCAATGCCCTCATCATTCTCGCCCCCCGCGTGCCGACAACGACACCGAAAGAAAATACCAAACTCAAAATGCCCCAATACTCCCGTACCCCCAAACTCTCAAATCTCACCCAAGTCGCGGGCCCCACACACCGGCAGCTGGGACCCAACTGTGTGCGACTGTACCCTGCGCCCGAACCCTATATAATGAGCTCCGCCGGCTCTTATTTCTAACCCCGACCGCAAATAGATCTTTCGTTCCGCAAGCCAAAAAAAAAAAAATGAGCGAAGAGGCGGAGGAGCCCCCGAGCAGCCCGCGGCCCAAGCTGACGGTCCTCCCTCTCATCGCCCTCATCTTCTACGACGTCTCCGGCGGGCCGTTCGGCGTGGAGAACTCGGTCCGCTCCGGCGGCGGCCCACTCCTCTCCCTTCTGGGCTTCCTCCTTCTCCCCCTCCTCTGGTCCCTCCCCGAGGCCCTCGTCACCGCTGAGCTCTCCTCCCTTTTCCCTCCAACGGCGGCTACGTCCACTGGATCTCTGCCGCCTTCTCCTCCCCCTTCTGGGCCTTCCAGCTGGGCTTCTGGAAATGGACCTCCGGCGCCATGGACAACGCCCTGTACCCGGTCCTCTTCCTCGACTACCTCCAACACTCCATCCCTCTCTTCTCCCACGCCCTAATTCGAGCCCCATCGCTCCTCCTCATCACCGCCGCCCTCACCTTCCTCAACTACCGCGGGCTGCACATCGTCGGCGCCGCCGCCGTCGCCCTCACCGCCTTCTCCCTCTCCCCGTTCCTCGTCATGTCGCTGCTCGCCTGCCCAAGATCCGGCCGGCGAGGTGGGCCCGTGTTGATTTCGAGAAGGTGAACTGGAGGGGGTACTTCAATTCGATGTTTTGGAACTTGAATTACTGGGACAAGGCCAGCACGGTGGCGGGGGAGGTGGAGGACGCCAGCAGGAATTTCCCGAGGGCGGTTTTTGGGGCGCTGGCGCTGGTTGTGGGGTCGTATCTCGTGCCGCTGCTGGCGGGAACGGGGGCCATGGAGGTGGAGAGGAGCGGGGAGTGGAGCGATGGGTATTTTGCGGAGGTTGGGATGGCGATAGGGGGCTCATGGCTAAGGTGGTGGATACAGGCGGCTGCCGCCATGTCGAACATGGGGTTATTTGAGGCGGAGATGAGCAGTGATTCGTTTCAGCTGCTTGGGATGAGCGAGATGGGGATGATTCCGGAGGTCTTCGCCCAAAGGATCATCTGTACTGAATTTTGATTGCTTTCAGTTTGTTTCAAATTTTGATTTTAGATGAGAATTGAGTTACAGAGAAACTCAGTCAGAAGGAAACCTTGTTAAATGAATTGAAATTCATAAAACCTGAATTTTTGGCTGGCTTACTGTATAAATCAACTCAACTTTAACAAGTATGAAATCTAAATTAACTGCTAAAGTGAACATAACAAATGCCCCTGTAGAAATATTGTAACTAGCATCTTTCTCTAATTGAGATTTCGAATCACGGAATGATATTGGACACATGTACAATAGGACAGAGACATGCCGATATGGCAATTTCTTAAATTGAAGATAAAGGAACACGGAAACAAAGAGAGATGGTATGTATGCCTTAAAGGAGAAGAGTTAGAGAGAAAATAATCTAGTACTTGGAACAGGTTGTGGAAGGCAGCATATGATGAAATTATTGTATAATTTCTTTAGAGCATAGGCTATGTTTGAGATAGTTTTCTCTGAGATATCAATGACAACACGGCACTCATGTGAAACATGTGATCCATGTGAAAGACCCCCTCATGAAATCAACCAGATCTTAAAATCTCTCCATGATTATAACAACACATGGGACTCATGGGATTCATGCACCACGTGTTTCTCATTCTTTCTCTCAGTAAATGTTTTCTTATTCTTTCTCTCAGTCAATGTTTTCCTATTGTATCTCCTAAATCAGTGTAAACATGTGACCAATATTTGTATATATATACAACCAAGAACCATAACTAATGGTATCTTGTCTTTACACAAATAAGTCTTCTTCTTCATTATCTTGGTATCAGAGAAACTCCTGTAGCATGTCGAGTATTTCTCTTCATCTTCCCTCACCTCCATCTAAACACTTGCATCCATGGTTACTCCTAATCCCAATATCACTCACTTTCTAAATGTCAAACTCGACAGGGGAAACTATCTACTGTGGCATTTTCAGTTCCTTCCTCTTCTCAAGCTCCACGATCTCGAAGGCCTCGTCAACAGAACCTCTCTGTTTCCGGTCCGGTTCCTTCCTTCTACTAAGAAGGATGCTCAACCCACTATCAATTGAGAATACACTCCCTGGATCAAGCTTGATCAGATGCTCTTATGTTGGCTTATCTCCTCGCTCACTGAGATTATTCTTGCTCATGTCATCGGCATCACCACATCTTGTGATGTGTGGTGCTCTCTGGAGCGAATCTTTGCATCACCCTCCAGAGTTAGAATGCAGCAACTCAAATATCAGCTGCACACCGTCAAGATGGGCACCTCTTCTATGTCAGAGTACATCCAGTCTGTCAAGTCCATCATGGACAACCTGGCGGCAGTGGCTAATCCAGTTGCCGACTCCGACCTCGTTTCTATCTTGCTCAGTAATCTGTCTCCCGAATATGACTCGTTCGTCAACTCCGTCAACACACGAGTCGACCCTGTACTGTCAGAAGAACTCATCGCCTCATGCTTAGCCAGGAGATTTATCATGGTCATGCTATCACTTCACCAGACTCCACAACCTTCATTTCTCCTTCTCCTACGGTTCATACTGTTTCCCGCACTCCAAGTTACCATTCAGCTCCATCTTCTTTCCGTGATCGTGGACGTGGCCGAGGCAGGGAGCGCGGTCGTGGTCGTGGACGTTCCTTCTTACCGCTACATCAGTCCGCCAGTGGCCGACCTCAATGCCAGATCTGCAATCGTTTTGGCTATTATGCTAATCAATGCTACAATCGTTATGATGATTCGGCTAGCCCAACTGCTCTTCTCTACTCTTATGGGAATAGTCCAGTCGATCCCAACTGATATGTTGACTCTGGAGCCACTCATCACCTAACGGTTGACATTGCGAATCTGGCGTTTCACTCCAAATATCAAGGACCTGACAGAGTTCGTATGGGTAACGGGACAGGTTTGTCTATCCGAGCTACTAGTGCTTCTTTATTGTGTTATCCTGTTTCTTCTTTTGTCTTGAAAAATCTTTTACATGTTCCTGATATCACAAAAAATCTTCTGTCTGTTAGTTAATTTACTGCTGATAATAAAGTCCTTGAATTTCACCATGAATCTTGTTTTATCGAGGATCCTCCACCCGGAAAACTCTACTGCGGGGACAACTTAAGGATGACCTGTATGTCTTCTCCCTGGGGAATCATAACTTCACCGCCTCTTCCCAGGCTCTTCTCGGTGAGCGTGCATCTTCCTCCCTCTGGCATGAGTGCCTAGGTCATCCCTCCATCAGAGTTGTCTCCAGTGTTTTATCTCAGCATTAGCTTCCTTTCCTCCCTGACCGTGCTGGTACCCCTCTCTGCATCCCCTGTCAGTAAGGGAAAAGTCACCGTCTCCCTTTTTCATCATCTTCCACGATTGCTACTTCTCATTTAGAGCTTATTCACTCCGATCTATGGGGTCTGTCTCATGTGTCCGCTTTAAATGGTCATCACTATTATATTAGCTTTATAGATCACTATAGTAAGTATGTTTGACTTTATCCTTTAATAAATAAAAGTGATGCTTTCTCCATTTTTCTTGAGTTCAAAATTCATGTGGAAATTTTTTTTGGGCGTTCTATTAAAGCACTCTAAACTGATGGTGGTGGCGAGTTCATCAAATTTAAATCTTACTTGTCTTCTCAGGGTATTACTCATCGCTTATCCTGTCCACACACTAATGTCCAAAACGGCACCGCAGAAAGAAAGCACCGCCACCTTGTCGAGACCAGCCTTACTCTTCTGGCTCGGTCAAATGTTCCATTCCCTTACTGGCCTTATGCTTTTTAAACCGCCTCATTTCTCATCAATAAAATGCACCCCCGTCCTCCATAATCTATCTCCCTAACAGAAATTATTTCATAAAGCACCGGACTACCTTTCCTTATGAATTTTTGGTTGTGCTTGCTACACTCATCTGCGCCATACCAAACTCATAAGTTTAATTTTCGATCCAGTCAATGTGTCTTCTTAAGTTACTCGGCTTCGCATAAAGGTTATCAATGTTTGCATGTCCCCTCTAGTCGTATTTACATCTCTCGGGATGTTGTGTTCGACGAATCTTCCTTTCCTTTCCATTCTCCTCTGTCCTCCCTCTCTCCCCTACTCCCACGCCTTCACCACCGATCCCCATCTCCACGCCTCTGTTATCTTCTATTGTTCCAGTCCCTTCTTCTCATGCGGGCCCCACCATTGACTCTTCTCCTCCACTACCACCTCCATCACATACTCCACCACCTCCACCAGGACCCGTCGATGAGTCCTTCTCATCGTCCTCATCCTCAGGCTCTCCCAGTCTCCCTCCTACCAGGACCCACCATATGGTCACCAGAACACAGGATAACACCAGAACACTAAAGGTCCGGCTAGCAACCCGGTATCCCATGCCTACTTGTCTCATGGCCGACTTGGCCACCACTCCTGTCGAACCCATATGTTTCACGCAAGCTTCTAAAGATCCCAAGTGGCGACAGGCAATGGACACGGAGATGAATGCCTTGTTTAAGAATAAAATCTGGTCCCTTGTGCCATATCATCCTACCATGAATCTGGTTGGTTGCAAATAAGTTTTCAAGTTAAAACATAAATCTGATGGTTTTGTTGATAGGTATAAGGCCCACCTGGTGGCCAAGGGTTTTCATCAACAATCAGGATTAGACTATGGTGAGACATTCAGTCCAGTCATCAAACCGACCACTGTCCGTACCGTGTGCAGTCTGGCCGTCTCCAAGGGATGGTCTATTTGACAGTTGGATATGAATAATACATTTTTGCATGGTTTTCTTACTGAGATGGTCTACATGGAACAACCTTCGGGGTTCATCAATCCCGCTCATCCCAATCATATATGCAAGTTTCACCATAGTATATATGGCCTCAAACAGGCTCCACGGGCCTGATTATCTCGCCTCAGCAGTTATCTAGTCACATTGAGCTTTGTGGGCTCCAAGTCCGACACGTTTCTCTTCTTCTGACGGGTCGAGACAGATCTTCTTCTGGTTCTTATCTATGTGAACGACATCATCATCACAGGCAATGACTCACGGACTGTCACTCGTCTTATTCAAGAACTAGGCCGGGAGTTCTCATTAAAAGACCTCGGCTCACTGCACTATTTCTTGGGCGTGGAGTGTCACCGTACACCCTCAGGTCTATTTCTCTCTCAACAGAAATACATCCGTGACTTGTTTCTCCAACTCAAGATGGATGGTGTCAAGCCTGTCAGCTCGCCTATGATCACTTCCTGTAAGCTCTCCAAGATTGTTGGCAAGTCTCTCTCTGACCCATTTGTCTATTGAAGTACTGTCGGGGCTCTACAATACCTAGCTTTACCAGATCCGATATTGCCTTCTCAGTGAACAAGGTCGCTCAGTTCATGCAAGCTCCAACTGATGAGCATTGGAGCACTGTAAAATGGATCCCCCGTTACCTCAAATCTACTATTTAACATGACCTTTTTCTCTCTCGTCATTCTTCTGTACAACTTACTGCTTACACTGATGCAGATTGGGCAGGGTCAATCAATGATCGAAAATCTACCAGTGGTTATTGTGTCTTTTTTAGTACAAATCTCATTTCTTGGAGCTCGAAGAAGCAGTGCACTGTGGCACGATTTAGCACTGAGGCAAAGTATAGGGGCATGGCCAATGCTGCAGCAGAGGTCGTTTAGCTGCAGTCATTACTTCGTGAGCTTGGAGTTCCGCAATCTCCCCCGATAGTTCTCTGTGACAACCTCGGTGCAACATCTCTCGATCAATCCTATTCGTCACTCCCACTACAAAACATGTTGAGATCGATATTCATTTTGTGAGGGACTATATCGCCAATGGAGTCCTGGATGTTCGGTTTGTCAGCACTAAAGACCAACTAGCAGACATCCTTACTAAGCCTTTGAGCTCATTAAGGTTTTCTATGGTGAAGAACAAGCTCTCGGTTCTTTCGAACCCGCTTCGTTTGCGGGGTGTTAGAGATATCAATGAAAACACGTGACTTATGTGAAACATGTGATCCATGTGAAAAATCCCGCATGAAATCAATCAGATCCTAAAATCTCTCCATAATTATAACAACACATGAGACTTATGTGATTCATGCACCTTATGTTTCTTACTCTTTCTCTCAGTCAATGTTTAATGTTTTTCTATTATATCTCCCAAATCAGTGTAAACATGTGACCAATATGTGTATATATATGCAACCAAGAACCATAGCTAATGGTATCTTGTCTTTGCACAAATAAGTCTTCTTCTTCTTTATCTAGTTTAACAGTATAAGAGTTACTAATTCGTGCATTATTTTGTTATCATTCAATAAATGCTTATCATAATGAGAGAAATCATAAATGCACTAGAGATCTGTTTGGTTGTTATAATTGGCTGTAATTCGTAAGTCGTAATTGGTAAACTTTTTTAAGGTTGTAAATGAGTTACATGCATGTAACTTTTACGGTGCTTGGTTGGTAATGTAAAGTTGTAAGTGGAATAGTGTATTGTGTTTACGGTGTTTAGTTGTCTTAATGTGTAAGTCATAAGTGGAAAAGTTGACCACCAAATTAACTATTTTGTGATTTTAAAAAATTAAATATTGCAAATAAATACTAAAAATATTAAATATAAAAAATTAATATTAATATAAAAGTAATACAAATTTGCATGACTACAAAATTAATTGTAAATGGGTTGCAAGCGAGTGATAATTGAGTTGCAAGTGAGTGGTAATTGGGCTGCGTAAGTCTTTACGAATTACGGTCCAAACAAACACTGTGTAGTTGTAATTAGGGGTGGCAATTGGGTCGGGTCGGGTCTAATTGGGTCGGGTCTTAAATGGGTCGACCCATAATCGGGTCGGGTCGACCCGACCCATTTATTTATATGAGTCAAAAATCCAAACCCAAACCCGACCCAGTATTATGTGGGTCGACCCGACCCGACCCATTTGACCCATTTAACTAAATGGGTCGGCCGGGTCGGGTCGACCCGTTAGCGGTAAATGTTTTATAGGAACCTTTTCTTGCATTCTATAAGTAGATGACAGTGGCATAATATTGGTTTCAATTAGTTAAAAATCATAAAATCATGTATATCAAATGCAATGCTTCTTATTCTCTGAAATAAAGGTAAAAGTATTAGTGGGATTGAGACAAACTCAGGGATTGTTTATGCAATATAATTTTGTTTATTTATGAGAATGTAGTTAAAATTAAGGGGCTTTAGGTTTTTCATAAAAGATTGTGCAATGTGTATGGTATATTGGTTGATGAAGAAAGGATGGAGAGCTAAATTATGAAGTCCCTGAGCGGAAATGATAAATGATTCCCAAAAAAAAATCTCTGGATCAAAAATATAAAAAGGTAAATGGGTCTTAGCGGGTCTTAGCGGGTTTGGTGGGTTTGGGTCGACCCGACCCATTTATTAATCGGGTCTGGTGGGTCGACCCGATTACGACCCAAACCCGTATAGCTCAAACCCATACCCACTTACTCTGGGTCGGGTCGGGTCGGGTCTGGCGGGTCGGGTCTGAATTGCCCCCCTAGTTGTAATTGGCTGTAAGTCATTGACGAATTACGATCTTTTACAACTTTTACGTAAAACAAACAGCCCCTAGGTATGAAACAACACCAATAACATCAATAATGAGAATAGAGCCTTTTCCCTCAAAAACGATATCCGTTATTTTTTTTGCCTTATCGTCTCGTTTTGAAAAAAAAACCGATATCTCGGCCGATATACCGTATATCGGCCGAGATTTAAAACACTGGCTACAAGACACGAAAGTGCTACATCACTGATCACATAATTTTCTTTTTAAGACTACTTAAACATGAGTTCCAGGTTTCATTGATAGAAGCAACATACAACTTCAAGTGGTAATGTTTAGTGTGCATGCAGTTAAACAGAACACATATCTTTATCAGCAGATGTCCTCACGCAGGCTGCTGCGTCAACCTTTAATTCTACCTAAAACTGAGATCATAAATTTCTCTTATCCCCCTTCCCTTTTCTCTTTTTTACCACATCAGGATTTTTGTTTGAATTAATTTCAAACCTTTTTGCTTCAGCAGTTTAACATGAGAAATGAATTTAGATTGCTTTGAGTTAGTGCATGGACTTGGTACTAGATCTCTTTGGAAATTGATCTTGGTGAGAATCAAGTGATAGAAAATTCACTTCTTTTTAGTTAGAAGTTAGAACTTAGAACTAGTGGATTTGTAAGAACAATCAAATTCCTAAATACTGAAATTTCTGTTTTCTAGGTGAGATTGCAACATAAACCATTTATCTCAGTCCTTTTGAAAAATCTGTACATTTTGTGCTTCCAAAGCAGAGTTGGGGTGTGATTCGTTCATTCTTTGAGTTGGTTAACCTGTGAAAACTATCTTTGTTTACATCTTTGTCTACATCCTGTAAACATTGTAACAAAGATGGTTTTTCGTGGGACTTGAAGATGGAGTGTGGTGTTCTTATATCTAGTTCACCTTAGGAAGGCAAGATTATAGCATTTGAATGGAATCTAGGTGTTCTTATATCTAGTTCGCCTTAGGAAGGGAAAGATTACATTGTTTGAATAATCTATTAAACAACTTCACTTTAAAAAAAAATTTGTGAGCAGAGTGACTTTATATTGTACATGTAAGTCTTTTTTTAACTCTAATATTTAACATCTTGTGAAGTGAATGGAATCATGTTGATGGTGCTTTTGTAGATCAAGTATGGAACTCCGACAATTAGCATTTTATGCTCTGCGATGGGGGTGATAGTCCGGTCATGGATGAGCTTTCAGGAGATCCTAGAGTTTCTTAACTTCTTATACGCTGTGGGAATGCTTCTGGAGTTTGCTGCTTTCATTAAGCTTAGGCTGAAGAAGCCAAATCTTCATAGGCCCCTATAACATTCCTGTAGGGACCATTGGGGCATTTTATTTCTACACCTCCTATGTTCTTGCTTGTTCTTGTAATGTTTCTGGCCTCAACCAGGACTTTCATTGTAAGTGGCATCGTAATTTTATTGGGTTTCTTCTATATCCTGCAATCCAATACATGAAGGATAAGAAGTGGGTTAAATTTATTTCCAACCTCTGTAGCTTCGGAGAGTTGCTTTGGAGTTCTCCCTACAAAGCAAGAGGAAGTTGTTGATGAAGTTTATGTAAGCCTAATACCAGATCATTCATCTGTTGAAGAGCCCACAAGTTTCTGATTTGATTCGGAAGGGGTCTTGAAATTGGAATAGGAAAAACATTGTATAGTTATACACACGGAGGCAGATACATGATGTTTTGCCTGATACTTATGGTTGTATCAGTGTATCATATTTGTAGAATATCATTTTTACACTAGGGAAATTACATAATGGCTTGTGTATCTTCTCATACATGTATTTTGTGCTCCATTCATCATGTTAACCCATTGCATTGTTGATCTTTAACAGTATTCTAATACCTGATCTGTATTCATTGTTGAAACACTGTTTGTCCTGTACATGCCTTTTAAAGAAGTTACGAATTAACTGCATCTCAGTTATTGATTTTACCGTTACATATGGGAAGAGACTTGAAACTTGTATGCTTGTAAATGGTGTTTTGTATGCAACGCTTCATTGATAATGGATTTAAACTTCAACGTGGATTGGTAATAGCCTGGATTCGTATGTAAAACAGTCCTAGTTCAGTAGGAACCCAGTCTTGATTTATCCAAACCATTTGATGTGCAATTCTTTTAGTTTACCTTAAGTTGAATTTGATATTATTTCATGCATACATATATACTATCATATACATGCATATTCTTATATCAAATTTCTTGGACAAATTTGTTTGAGCCAGTAATCTATGAGACCTGAAGGTACTGAAAGACACTAGTATGCCGTCCATTGAATCTAAAACTAAAGATGTATCTCCCCCCAATTGAAAGAAACTTGCATCTTGTACGTATGAAATTCACTGATATGGTTGGTGACGATATGAGAATGATTGCATAATTCCTTCGGCTACCAGGAAGCTGTTTTAGGAACTTGAACTACTGGGACAAGGAGACCATGGCGCCCGTGGAGGTGGAGGATATGCTAGCAGGAATTTTCCTGCGGGTCGATATTTTTGCTGCGGGGCTGGGGTGTGGTTGTGTGTGTGTGTGTTGTTTTTGGGGGGTTGGTGGGGACTGGGGTGATAGAGGTGGAGAGGAGCAGGGAGTTGAGTGATAGGTATTCTGTAGAGGTCGATATGGCGATCGGGAAATCTCAGCTAGTCAGCTGAGGTGGTGGTCCGGTGGATACGGGCAGTGGCGGCCATCTCGAAGATCAGGTTTGTTTGAGGCGGAGATGAGTAGTGGTTCATTTCAGCTACTCGGGAGCGAGATGGGGATGATTTTCAGAGATCTTCACCAAAAGTTATTGTCCTTCTTCATGTCATGCAAAAGTGAATTTTGATTGATTTCAGTTTCTGCAAATTTCCTTTTTTCAGTTAAAACTAGCTGTAAACAGAAACCTGGTTGAACGAATTGAAGTTCTCAAATACCAACCATTTTGCTTACTATATGGATCACACTTGACTTTTAAAAGTATATAAAACCTAAATTAGCTGCTAAATTGAGCATAACAAAAGACTGCGTAGACATAGTATAAGTGACAACTTTGTCCAAGTGGATCTTGAAGCACGGATGCGATAAAACACAAACAAGCCGACATGACAAATTCTTAAAATGTAGGACACATGGATGTGGAGAATCAGACAGACATGTATGTCTTAAAGATGAAGAGTTGGGGGAGGGAGGGTGGGAGTGTACTAGTACTTGGAACAATAATTGATCACATAATTCATTTTTAAAAAACAGTTAAAAATCAACAAATATTTATCAATATAAATTCCTCATTTACAGAAGTCAAAGTACAACTCAAAATGGTAATGCTTAGTGTGCACACAGTTAAAAATAACACCAATTTTTGTAGAAGTCATGCACAAGTTGCTCCTTCGACCTTTCCGCAGTTCATACTATTTGATGCATACAATTCTTTCCAAAGTGACACTATAAGTTACTCTTTTACCCCCTCATTTTTATCTTTTTATCACATCAGGATTTTCTGTTTTAAGTTAATTTTGTTGTAAAACCCAGGAAAATATAACACCGAAACAGAGAATTCTAGAGACAAAATAGAAGTAGGAATTCTTATTGATTTCTAAAGTGTACATTAAAATGAATTGGAAAGGGCCTATTTATAGAAAAATTTTAGGTTAATATGCAGTCAAATAGTAACCATATTCATTACGGTGGTTGGTGGTTGGAGGATGGAGGGATTGAAGGATATTGGTGGAGAGCCACCTCTTTGACCTATCATAACACTCCCCCTTAGCTGTCCACCATACATGATGTCTCATTAAAACCTTATTAGAAAAACCTAGTGGGATAAAAGTATAGTGAAAGAAAAAAGAGTACACCATCTCTGTATACGTGTTCTATGCTGTCTCGTTAAGAACCTTACCAGGAAAATTCTGTGGGAAAATTTATAGTAAGACAAAAAGAGTGCAGCCACGTAAGCTCCCCATCAAGTTGGCATGAGTACTTCTTCTTCATAAATCTTGCATATGACGCATCCCAATATCATGAATAAACTTTCTCTGAGAGTTGTAGTGGGAAGTACTTTTGTAAAGAGCTCTGCCACAATATCACTTGATCGATATATTGAATATTTATTTTTCTTATCTTTTTCTAGCTTTTGGCTGAATGAGAAAAACTTCGGGGGTATGTGCTTGGTACGGTCGTTTTTGATACATCTTTCTTTCATTTGAAAGACGCATGTAACATTGTCTTCAAACAGTATTGTTGGATCTCTGTTGACTGGTAATCTACAAGTTGCTTAGATGTGTTGAGTTACAAACCTTAACCATACACATTCTCGACTTGCTTCATGGAGCGCTGTGACTTCAACATGATTAGAAAAAAGTGGCAGTGAGTGTCTGCTTTTGTGAACGCCAAGAGATCGTTGTACCTTCACATGTGAACACATATCCTGATTAAGATCTAGCTTTATGTAGATCTGACAAGTAACCTGCATCTGCATAACTAATCATTTCTTATTTTGATCATTTGGAATAAAACAAACTAAAATTAGTTGTTCCTCAAAGATAACGAAATACATGTTTAATACCATTTCAATGTCTCTATATAGGAGATGAGCTAAATCTTGCTAATACATTAGTAGCAAATGTTATATCTGGTCGGTACAATTTGTCAGATACATAAGAGCTCCTCCACTTGCACTTAGGTATGGTACTTCAGGGCTAAGAACCTCTTCATTATCTTTGAGAGGGCGAAATGGATCATTTTCACATTCAATGATCTAACAACCATTAGAGTACTTAAAAGATTTGCTTTATCCATGCTAAAATATTTTAAGACCTTTTCAGTATAATTTGATTGATGTAAAAGTATTCCACTTTAAAAGTGTTCAATCTGTAAACCAATACAATTTGGTTTCCCTAAGGTTTTTCATTTCAAATTCATTCTTTAAATACATCATTGCTTCTAAGATTTCTTATGAGTCCTAATGATGTTTAAATCATCAACATAGACAACAATGATAATGAATTCAGATGTTTTTTTATTAAAAACATATGGGCATATAGGATTATTTACATATTCTTCTTTTAACAAATACTCGCTTAAGCGATTTACCACATGCGTCATGATTGCTTTAACTCATATAGCGATCTTTGTAATTTGATCGAGTATAATTCTTTAGGTTTTGAACTTGATGCTTCAAGCATCTTAAATCCTTCAAGAATTTTTATATAAATATCGCTATCAAGCGATCCATATAAATAAGCTGTAACAATATCCATAAGATGTTTTCTAAATTTTTAAAAACTGTTAGGCTAATTAAATATCTAAACGTAATTACATCCATTACTGAAGAATACGTTTCTTCATAATCAATTCTAGGTTTTTGTGAAAAACTTTGAGCAACAAGTAAGTAGAGCTTTATACCTTACAATTTCGTTTTTCTCGTTGCGCTTGCGTACAAAAACCCATTTGTATCCTACTGGTCTCACAGCCTCAGGCGTGAGGACAATAGATTTAAATACTTTACGCTTATTAAGCGAATCCAATTCAGCCTATATAGTGTCTTTCTATTTAATCTAATCATGTCTATTTTGACATTCAGTGACGGATCTTGGTTTAGGATTCTCACTTCTGTAACAATATCACATGCTACAGAATAGGAAAATATTTCATTCATATTTTTCATCTCATTTCGATTTCATAATCCTTATGTATTGACATAATCAATAAGGATCTCATAATTATCTATATCTTTAGGATTTTTAACTCTTAATTTATCTTATTTTGTGTTTCTTCTGGAACACATTTCTCCATGTTAGAGTCATTATGCTTATCTGCTCCTTTTCTTCTTCGAGAATTTTTATCTTTGGAACCGATTGATCTACCACGCTTCAGGCGTGTCTTAGACTCATTAGTGACTTCATTCTCGGATTGTCTTTTTGGATTTCAATACGAGCAGGAGCATTTACACCTGATATGTATGATTTAATCACTCTTTTCGTATCAGTGAACGAATCTGACAATTGATTTGATATTTCTTATAAATGCATAATCTTTTGTACTTCTGACTCACATTATTTTGTATGAGGATCAAGATGCAATAAAGATGGTTCACTTCATGTAATCTCCTTCTCCAGCTGTTTCTTTTCTCCTCCTAATGTTGAAAAAATTGCCTCATTAAAATGGTAATCGGCAAACAGAGCCGTAAAAACATCACTGATTTTAAGCTCAAGATATCTTATAATAGAAAGAGATTCATAGCCGACATATATTCTCAGTCTTCTTTGAGGACCCATCTTTGTATGTTGTGGTGGAGCAATCGGTACATATACCGCACAACCAAAAATTCTAAGATGGAAAATATTTGGTTCTTGACCAAGTGCTAATTATAGAGGGGAGTAGTCATGATATGCACTTGGTCTGATGCGAATTAATGCCGCAACATGTAAAATTACATGACCCATATAGAAATAGGAAGCTTTGTTCTCATTATTAATGGTCTACCAATAAGCTGGAGGTGCTTTATCAGTGATCCAGCTAAACCATTATGTGTATGTACATGGGCAATAATCATTAAAGGCTTAAGACGTAAATTCACCAGCATTATCAAGTCCAACTTTCTTGATTTTGTAATCAAGAAATTGTGTTCGTAATCTAATTATCTGAGTAAGAAATCTCGCAAATGTCATATTGCCAGTTGATAATAGATAAACGTGTGACCATCTACTAGAGTCATCTATTAATACCATAAAGTATCGAAATGGTCCACACAGTGAGTGAATAGGCCGACATATACACCTTGAATACGTTCAAGAAATGTAAGTGAATCAGTTTTTATTTTAGCTGGTGATAGTTTCATGATTAAATTTTCAAAAAACAAGCCTCACATGGAATTTTACTGGTTTGAAGGATCTTTTGGTCTTGCAAGATATGTTCATGTGATTTTTCAATAATTTTTCACATCATTATTGAACCAAGATGATCTAAACGGTCATGCTACAGAGTTAATGTCTGTGTATCTTCTTTAACTACTATATACGACTCAATTACATTTATATATGTGTAATGCAATCCTGAGGAAAGTTTTGGTAGTTTTTTTAATATGTTCTTCTTTTCTGATATATAAGAGTAAGATACATATACTTCATATTTCCTTCAGTTGCAGACTGAGTATCATATACATGAAGATAAATATCATTAAAACTCAACAAATTTCTTTTGGATTTTGGCGAAAAAAGTAACTTTTATGAAAAACTTTGTTCTATTTGGCAATATGAAGCTGGCTTTATCAGTTCCTTTAATTAAGTCTACAGGTCCTGATATTGTATTGATAATTGCCTTTGTTAGTTTTAAATTAGAGAAGTATCTTTTATGTTTGAGAATAGTGTGTGTTGTACCACTATCTGGTATGCAAATATCTCTGATTTTGATCTTGACTTCATCATTAGAATAATCCATATCAAGTTTCGTGCAAAATAAATCATTTGATAAGAATAAAATTTTAAACATATTATTATAAATGAAATATTACATTCAAAGATAAAATTTGACAATTACAAATAACAAAATATGGTAATACAATCATATATCTAATTATTATCAGTATCTATAGAATCACGATGGGTTGATAGATCAGCAAAATTACCAATAAAATCTAAATTATTAAGATGAGTTGAATCATTCATAGGATCATCATGTTCAGTGAAATTCACTTCATTTTCTTTTTCTTTCAAGGATGCCTTGTAAATCTTACAAAGGTGCTTCGTTGTTCGACACACTCGAGACCAGTGTCATTTTTGAGTCACATTTATAGCAAGAACCTTCAGGATTCCGGAGAGAATTTTCATGAACATCTTTTTCTTTATCATGTCTTTTTACATGATACTTCTTGTGAATCGCGTTGTTTTGTGAAGGGTTGTAATAACCACTTCGACTGCGTCCACGACCACAGACATAATTATATCCTCGTCTATAATGTTTAAAAAAATGCAGAATTTGCTTCTGAAAATGTTGTTGAACCAGTTGAACGAGACTGATGATTTTTGATCAAAAGTTCATTATTCTTTCTGCCCTAAGAAGAGAGAAAATTAGTTCAGAATATTTCTTAAAGCTACACAACCGATATTGTTGTTGTAGTGTTATATTAGATGCATGAAATGTGAAGTAAGTTTTCTCTAGCATTTCTTCATCTGTAATATCCATCCCACAGAATTTTGATTGGATACTATTCTAAAATGTCAGAGTTATAATCGCTGACATCTTTGAAGCCTTGGAAGCACAAAGCATTCCATTCATCACGTATGACAGGAAGTACAACTTCCTTTTGATGATCAAATTTTTTCTTGAGATTTTTTCATAAGACACTTGGGTCTTTTACTGTGAGATATTCACATTTTAAACATTCATCAAGAATCTACGGATAAAAATCGTCGCTTTTTTCTTATCTTGCGATGACGTAAAATTCATTTCTTTTATGGTTTCAGTGAGACCCATTGTCTCGAGATGCATTCTATGTCAGTAACTCAAGACATATAATTCCTTCCCGTGATATCAAGTGGAATGAACTCAAACTTTGCAAAGTTTGATATGGTGATAACTATAACAAAATACACAATTAATTAGGATCACAATATTTTATTTCACAACAAAGTAGTAAAACTTACATCTCAATTATAATAGTGAAAACAAAAGAGGAAAGAAAAGCATTAAAACTAAAAGCTTCAGGTGAAAATCACTTGAATACAAATCTACAACAAAAAAGATAATGATATAGATGATGATGACGGTAATAATAAACTTCAAAAATGGACTAAGATTCTTGCGAAAATTTTGATTAAAAAGCTTGTGAAGATGATGAAAAAATTTGAGAATTAAGAAGATTGAGAAATGAATTATGTGGTTTAGAATTCACCAATTTATAAAGTAAAAACTAGCTGTTTATAACCGTTGAATGAGAGAGAAAAAGCAATTTGAATTAATAAAATTAAATATTATAGAAAAGAAGATGGTAAAATAAATGCGTTGTACTACATATATTTTTGAGGTATAATATAGGCACACCACTCTACTTGGTGGGTGTTTTACAGACATAAGTAATGAAGCTATAAATATTAAAATAAACATTGGCACAACACGCTACTCAGTAAACTTTTCAATGGGTGTTTATACAAATATAAATAGCAGAGCAATAAAATATATAATATTGGTAGTTTAGGGTTTATTTCACGTAAGCATCAATTGAGAGGTTAGTAAAGATAATAATAAGAAATATTGTTAGCTTATCATAATCACATCACTTACTTTACTAAATAGGTGGAAGAGCCTCCTTTCATATATAGTGGTATTATATGAATATAATTAGTATAATAATCTAGATTTTCGTAATCACATCACATTACTATAAATAGGTGACAGAGCCTCCTTTCATATGTTGTAGTGATATACGAGTATTATAAGTAAATAACTTGTTATTTTTACCTTGAGATATTAGGTAGAAGCTGAGACTTGTGATAGGACTTTTCATTGAGCTAATGGAAGTAAAAGTTCGTGACAAGACTTTTACCTTAAGCTAACGGAGATAGAGACTCTGTAATAAACTTTTTCTCTGAGCTGATGGATGTAGAGTCTAGTGACAGAACTAGAGCGCTCGTGCTGATAACGTGTTGTAAAACTCGAAAAAAATATAACAACGAAACAGAAAATACTAGAGACAGAGGAGAAGTAGGAATTCTTGTTGATTTTCTGAAGTGTACATTGAAATGAATCAAAAATGACCTATTTATAGAAAAACTTTAGGTTACTATGCAGTCAATAGTAATCATATTCATTACGGTGGCTGGTGGTTTGGAGGATGGAGGATTGAACAGTATTTAGTGGAGAGTCACCTTCTTTGACCTATCATAACAAATTTCAACCTTTTATTTTGCTTTCAGCATTATAGCATGAGATGTGAATTTAGATTACTTCGAGTTTCTACATTGACTTGGTACTCTCTTTTAGAATTGATCTAGGTATAAAATAAAGTGACAAAAACTCAATTCTTTTGGTGTTTTGTTTGGGGCGGAAGTGGGAAAAAGTGAAAGTGGGAAAACTCATTCCCCACTTCCAATGTTTGTTTGGAACTGGAAAAGGGAAATGGGAAACCTCTTCTCCCTTTTCCTTTTCCCTTTTACACCTCCTTTTTAAACTATTATTTTCCCACTTGCAGGGAGATACAGTTAATTTTGTGGTCATGTAAATCTCACTTAAAATAAATTGTAACTCAAAACAATTAATTTTGTGGTCATGTAAATCTCACTTACAGTCTATTATAGTCCCAAAAATTTTCATAGTTAATATTTATTTTAACATTATTTTGCGATAACTTTGTGGTCAACTTTTTCACTTTCACTTCCATATTACTAACCAAATACCAAAAAATATAATATACTTTTTTCACTTACACTTTCACATTACAACCAAACACCAAAAAACTGCATAAATCTCAATTTCCTATCTTTTCCTCACATTTTCCTCCTCATTTTTCACTTACACTTTTTTCTCTCATTTGCAACAAATCGTGAAATAAAACTCATATGTCACACCATGAAGCTTTGAGAAAGGGTAATTGAACACATGTTAAGGAAGAATGTTTAAATATCAGAGAACCAATTTGGGTTAATTCCGGGGCAATCGACGACAGAGACCATTCATTTGCTTTGTCAACTTATAGAGCGATTTCGAGAGAGGAGGAAAAATTTACATATTGTCTTTATTGATTTAGAAAAAATTTATGACAAAGTGCCAAGAGAGGTATTATGTGGGACATTGATGAAAAAGGGGGTTCCCATCAAAATATTGACATAATCAAGGACATGTACGATGGTGGCAAATGTTAGAACTTGTAGAGACATAGCAAGTGATTTTTCTATCACAATTGGATTGGCATCAAGGATCTGCATTGAGTCCATTCTTATTTATCATAGTGGTGGATGAGCTTACTAGAGCATTCAAAATGAGATACTGTGGTGTATGCTATCTGCTGATGATATTGTTCTAGTCGATGAGACGAGAGCTAAGGTAAATATCAAATTGGAGCTATAAAGGCAAACTCTAGAATCTCAAGGTTTTAAATTAAGTAGGGACAAAATAGAGTATATGGAGTGCAAATTTCAGTAAATAGGAATCTGAATTATACTATTATGGCACTAGATAGAAAAGAAATATCGATGAGCAATCATTTTAGATACTTGAGTCCTATAATCTATAAGGATAGGGAGATTAATAGTGATGGATAACCATAGGATCCAAGTCGGCTGGTTGAAATAGAGAACTGCAACAGGAGTTTTATACGACTGTAACATTCTGTTTATGGCTGAAGGAAAAGTTTTATCGGACTGCTATTAGGTCAGCTTTGTTATATGGCACAGAATGTTGAGCTATAACGAGATATCATGACCAGAAGATGAGTGTAGTAGAGATGCACATGCTTCGTTGGATGTGTGGTAACACGAGGAGAGATAAGGTGAGAAATGATGATTTCGTACTAAGATGGGCACACATCCAATTCTCCATCCAATTCTCTCATCTTCTCTTCTATAAGGTGAGAAATGATGATTTCGTACTAAGACTGCTATTAGGTCAGCTTTTCCTTATCTTTTAGTTTTTTTCTTCTTGATTACAATGCTAGGTTACAACTTTTATTTATACGACTTTACAACACAAATTCTTTTGAGACTATGAGATGATCTTAGTCGTCGGATGTTTGAAGAACTTTTCTTGATTTAGAAGAATTTTAGACCTTTCAAACTTTGGAAACAAATCTTTATTGAGTACAAACTGAGTTCTATTTGTATTCCAACAAGAAAGGGAAACCTTCTCATACAAATCCGAAGCAGAAACAAATTCGTGCATTAGATCAGTCGACTTGATCCTACAGACCACCACACTAATACCTTCATGAGTTGACTTATATTAACTATAAGTCGACTACTGTAATCACCCCACTTTCTGTTGTCCATGTTACTCGACTAGTATAGTTAATTAGTCGACTAATGATACCTGTTAGTCGACTATACAGTTGCCTAACCTGTTTTGATTTGTTTCTTTTCTTCGTTCTTCTTCTACAAATAAATTGGATATTCTTGGACTATCATCTCCTCTTGAAAATAAGACAAAATCCTAACAATCTTGTGATGTTACTAGGTGACAAAATGATATTATGATGGTGCTTTTCTAGAGCAAAGTATGAAACTCTGACATCTAGCATCTTATGCTCTGCAACGGGGATGATAGTCCTGCCATGGATGAGCTTTCAGGAGATCCTGAAGTTTCTTAACTTCTGATAGGCTATGGGAATGCTTTTGGAATTTGGTGCTTTCATTGAAATCACTTCAGAAGCCATCTTCCTAGGCCCTATAATGTTCGTGTAGGGACCATTGGTGCAATTGTTATCTCCATACCTCCTCTGCTCGCTCTTGTTCTTCTGATGTGTCTGGCCTCAACCAGACATTCAGTGTAAGTGGCATTTCAAGTTTATTTGGATTTCTTCTATATCCTGCAATACAATACATAAACGATAACTAGTGGATTAAGTATATTTTCATGTCAGATGCCTTTCAGAGGGTTGCTTCAGAGCTCTTCCTACACAGCAAGAGAAGTTGTTGATTAAGTGGTAAGCCTAATGCCGAATCACTCGTCCGCAAAAGAGCCACAACATTCTTTATTTAATTCAGAAAGGGTTTTGAAATTGGAATAGGATAACATTCTACAGTCACACATATTGGAGGCGAATACGCGATGTACGCTTGATATTTATGGTTGTATCAGTGTTAATATTTGTTGAGTACAATATTTACTTCAGGAAAATTCCACAATGGGTTGTGTATCTTCCGATATATGTATTTTGTGCTGCTCTGCTCCATCATGTTAAGCACTGTGTATTGATCTTTGACTGTATGCTAATACCTGATGTGCATTCATTGTTAACACAGTTTGTCATGTTCATTACCATTTAAAGTTGTGAGTTAACTGCATCTTATTCATTGCTTTTACCGTTTCATTGATGATGGATTTAAAGTTTGACATGGATCAGTAAAAATCTGGAATTAATCATATATACAATTTGATGCATGATTCTTGTAGTTTACTTAAAGTTGGATCTGGATATTATCTGCTTACACATGCATTGGCACATGTTCTTATATCAAATTACTTGGATAAATTTGTTTGAGCGGGCGATCTATATGAACTGAAGGTGAAAAAAGTAGTACACCCTCCATTGAATCTAAAGAACCAAGATATATCTGACCCTTCATATAAAGAAACTAGAGTATCCTCCAAAGTCCAAAAGTAGCTTGGAAAATTACCAAAGACATACAATATAGAAGAAATGAAAGAAAAAAATAAATTCTGATATTGAAGCTAAAATAGCTGATTCATGGATGCGATTAGAGTCAATTTGTGAAGAATTTATAAACCTTACAAATTTGCGGAAAAAAAAGTATGGTGACTTCTGCAGTTTTATAAGCTACATTCTCAAACATATGTTAGTGAAGAGCTATGATTTACAATTTGCTACTAACCTATATGCTCTAAAAAGTAAGGTATCGAAGCGTGGAAATGCATTTACAGGGCTTGGAATTCTTATAGTTTTAGTTGAAAACTTAGCAGAATTGAATGTGGAAATCCTCAGAAGTGACATGTTCAGGAAAAAAAAAAGTACTCTTATATGTCTAGAACTCAACTGTTGGCAATGTATGGTT
>JAVJIF010025515.1:0-57348 GCA_038442645.1 Agave tequilana | reverse complement strand
TTGATGATGGAAGTTGACGATGAAGAAAAGGTGGAGTCTGATGGAGTGATGACCTTGGTGGTGTTTCCATGGTGATGAAGGAAGAAGAAGATGAAGCTAGGTTGGAGAAGTGGTGGTGGTTGCCTTGGTGGAGATGAAGGAGATGGAGGTGGTGAAAGCTAGGGTTGGCTTTTGGTGAAGAGAAATGAAAAGAAAGGATTGAAATGAAAAGGAAATGTATATATGGATTTGGATTTGTAAAGGGAGTTGCATTTAAATGAAAGGGGAGGGCTTAATTGCAAAGTGGAGGTGAGGTGAGTGTCCCTCTCTGGCCACTTGGCCGGCCATGGGATGAGGGAGAGAGAAATGCATTTAATGGGGTAGGTGGGAGTTGGTGGAATAAGAAAAGGAATTGGAATTTTGGAAAATAGGAAAAGTGTGTGGTGGAAGTAAAGGAAAGGAAAGAAAGAAAATAGGAAATGGAAAGAAAATGGAAAAGGGAAGAAATTCTCTTGGAATAGAAAATGAAAACAATGGAAGTGGCGGCTTCCCGGGATTCAGTAGTAGATACAGAAATCTTTCGGGAAAATACGGAATCGTCCGAAATTCAAGCATCTCGGAACGACCCGAAATAATTACAAAAATCAATAATAATATATAAAGACCGATAGTGAAATCCGTTTGAAGAAATACTTTATAGTTTTGAAACTAAAAATCCCGGAACCAGTTATCTACCGACTCCGGTGGAATTTCATAAATTCATAAAATCCTCAGAAAAAGCATGTAGGTAAGAAATGTGATTCTAAGAAATAAAGTCTAAAGAATCATCATGAAATTCCAAACTGTTTGAGAATTAAAAATCTAGGAATCGGTCAGCGGCACTGGCCGACACCGGTTTTGAAGATTTTTATTTTAATTCCAGAAAAATCTAGAAAATCATAGAAAATATATAATATTGGAAAATGATATTTAAAATTAAAATCGGTCAATTCTAATTATCAGAATATTAAATCGAGTAATACTCTAGGATCGGGCCTTCGGTTCAGACTAGGGCTGACTCCGAATCCACGAATCCAAATCCAAGACAAAACAGTCATATAAGGAATTCATAAAGCAAAACAAATACAGGAAACAAATCGAAAAAATACGATCGGAAAATCTGAATACGCAACTAAGTACGTATTCCGGGAACGGGGTATTACAATCCACCCACCTTACAAAAAATTGCGTCCTCGCAATTTCGATAAGGGTAAATTGAATACAAAGGGGACAGCGGTGGAATCTATACCAATTAAGATATGAAGCACTATAGGTAGGGCTCTCAAGTCAACTGAATAATAATTATACTCCGCATTTCCGGCTGATGATGTCGTGGCTGTGTAATAAATGAATACTGATGATGTCGTGGCTGTGAAATAAATGAATACTGATGATGTGTGGCTGTTAATAAAGAAAACCCCGAAAATCCTGAGCATAATAAAGAAGACCGATAATTAAGAATCCGACTGCTGTCCTCTGAAAGATAGCCAGATCAAGATCGATCTGGAGAATACCAAGCTTCATAGAATTGGCCGAAGAGATCACATACTAGCATCATCCAGAACCAGCCACTACCCTCTAGTCTAGTCATAGCTTAAGTTGGCATAAGGCTTCATAAAACCAAAACATAAAACCAAAACGGGGAAAGGATAGGAGAGATCAGGAATCCAAGGAAAAGATAGTCAAGGAGGGATTTGAAATCAAAGGAAAGATAGTCAAGAAATAGATAACTCTGCACTTGTAGTTGGAATGTATAACCAAGACTCATGTATTCCAGTTGCAAATCTCTTTACCATTGATTTGCCTTCTGGACGTACTGAGGAGGTTAGAGCCTAAGCTCTGATACCAACCTGTAACGCCCCGATCCCGGCGATACGGGGACGTCACTGCAACGTATATACGTAGGTCAGAATTACCCTCCCGTATATACGCTAAGCATCAGTACAGACAAGAATCAGAGTACGGAAGCAAATGGTGCATTATACATTCCAACACATATATACAATTACAGAATTATCACCAGAGGTGATGAATATCACAAAATATAACATCACAGATATGCGCAAATGCGGGAATACAAGGAATATACATAAATGAACAGTATAAAGGGAGCTCACATACAGGTATACAAGGAATGTACAAGTATGAAAAGTATAAAAGAGCACTCACGAGTTTGCTGAGGGAAAACTCGAGAGGCATGCAGGGGGCCTGGAAGGATATGGCCCTGAAGGTCGGCTGGGGATCCACGCTACCGCTGCGCTACTCTGAGCAGCCACAGGGAGAAATCCACACGCTCCGGACTCCAGGACCTGGACATGAGAATCCAGGGGAGTCAATGATACTCCCCAGGCGAGTGGTGAAGCAAAACCAAGTGGCGAAGCAGGGTGAGCACAATAATGCATATAACAAATGATATCAAGTTCAGAAGACAGGGTTTAGAACACAAGTATAACAAGTATAAACGGGTATGGCATAATCATCATAAAACCGGAAATCCAAGATAAAGCTGATCATGAGCAAAAAGTGATTTTATACGCTTAGGTCACGGTCCCATGAGACTAGTACATCGAAGGAATAATCCAAACAAGGAAACCCTCATCTATATACCTTTATCTCATGCCACAGAAACCCAAGCGTATAGAATCAGAGTTGCAAATCATATAACAGTCAAACGGGAATACATATCGGAAATCATAACGTGCATAGCAAGTGTAACAGGAATCATAACAGAATCTATTATTATTACTTGTCTGACCCATATATCAAGGTATGTGATCTGGTGTACGGCCAACCCACATACATCCATAATAAGCAAGCCAAGGGTTGTTAACGGAAGTAGATGGAGAACTGATATCACTTCTTATAGTGGTTTCCATACACCTGGAACCAGCTTTTGGAGACCCAAAGTCCCCCTCACTGTTATCACTAACAGTCATATTTTGTGGACCACCAAGTCTCACTAACAGTCATATTTTGTGGACCACCAAGTCTCACTAACAGTCATATTTTGTGGACCACCAAGTCTCACTAACAGTCATATTTTGTGGACCACCAAGTCTCACTAACAGTCATATCAGTAACATAACGGTAATCATAACAGTAACATAACAATAATCATAACTGGAATACATAACAGTGATCAGGTACTACATTCCCTTTATCGTGCTAATTAATAGAATCGGTGTATCATGCTTGGTGTCAAGAGATGGCATGATAAGCGGTGATGTATATCAAGTAACATGCATACCAAGAGATTGATAACAGTCAGGTAAGCCAGGTCATGACAAGAGGGTCTGGTCAAATAATAGCATGTCAGGTGGTCAGGTGGTAATATACCAGATGTCAGGGGATATACATGTGTTAAAAAGGAAGCATGCAATTGACAAGTCTAAAGCAATGACAAGTCTGAAATAATAGCATGGCAATCATAGGAGAAACTCAGAAGTCAACGACCACGAAGGGTCGGCCACGCATAGTAAGAAAGCAGTAAAAGATATATGACATAGAGTATATGAAAACATGAAGCGAATTAATGAAACAAGAAGCAAGAAGGTAGCGAGTAAGAATACTCGCCCAATCACCAAAACGCCGAAATATCCGGAATCCACTGAAGTTCGGAATGCGCCGGAACCTGTGATATAATATGTAGAGTGAAGATGAGAGAGAGAAAGAATGGAAGATGATGTGTGTCTAAAGACAAGTCAAGTAATACCTATAGGTGATGTAAGTCTAGAGGGTAAGGTTCATGTTCAAGAAAGGAATCAACTAAGATGGCTAGGCAAAGTTAGTCGACTAGGTTAGGAGGGGTAGTCGACTAATAATGATCTTAAGTCGACTAACAGATACTTAAGTCGACTAAGTCTGTGATACAGAAAGTTGGGGTTTCCGTCTCAGGATAAATTAGTCGACTAGGGAAGAATTGGTAGTCGACTAATAGTCTATAGTCGACTAATAATATAGTCAAGTCGACTAGGGCCGAGAGTTAAGGTTTCTGGTTTCAAGCAAGGTTAGTCGACTAGGGTCAAGAGTGTAGTCGACTAAGGGTCTCTAGTCGACTAGGAAAATAGGTAAGTCGACTAATACTGTGTTTCCAGAAAAGGTTAAGTTTCAGCTAAGGGTTTCTAGTCGACTAGGTTCTAGGTCAAGTCGACTAATCGACTGGAAACAGCATACAGAACAGGTTTTCTAGGGTTTGTGTTTGATGGCTAAAAATATTATTTTGGTGGCATAATTGAACATGATATGTGAACTTAAGCATGCTAAGAAATAACCAAGTCTTGGTGATTGAAAATTACCTACCAAAGAGATGGTTGATGATGGAAGTTGACGATGAAGAAAAGGTGGAGTCTTTGATGGAGTTGATGACCTTGGTGTTGTTTCCATGGTGATGAAGGAAGAAGAAGATGAAGCTAGGTTGGAGAAGTGGTGGTGGTTGCCTTGGTGGAGATGAAGGAGATGGAGGTGGTGAAAGCTAGGGTTTGGCTTTTGGTGAAGAGAAATGAAAAGAAAGGGATTGAAATGAAAAGGAAATGTATATATAGGATTTGGATTTTGTAAAGGGAGTTGCATTTAAATGAAAGGGGAGGGCTTAATTGCAAAGTGGAGGTGAGGTGAGTGTCCCTCTCTTGGCCACTTGGCCGGCCAGGGATGAGGGAGAGAGAAATGCATTTAATGGGGTAGGTGGGAGTGGTGGAATAAGAAAAAGGAATTTGGAATTTTGGAAAATAGGAAAAGTGTGTGGTGGAAGTTAAAGGAAAGGAAGAAAGAAAATAGGAAATGGGAAGAAAATGGAAAAGGGAAGAAATTCTCTTGGAATAGAAAATGAAAACAATGGAAGTGGCGGCTTCCCGGGATTCAGTAGTAGATACAGAAATCTTTCGGGAAAATACCGGAATCGTCCGAAATTCAAGCATCTCGGAACGACCCGAAATAATTACCAAAAATCAATAATAATATATAAAGACCGATAGTGAAATCCGTTTGAAGAAATACTTTATAGTTTTGAAACTAAAAATCCCGGAACCAGTTATCTACCGACTCCGGTGGAATTTTCATAAATTCATAAAATCCTCAGAAAAAGCATGTAGGTAAGAAATGTGATTCTAAGAAATAAAGTCTAAAGAATCATCATGAAATTCCAAACTGTTTGAGAATTAAAATCTAGGAATCGGTCAGCGGCACTGGCCGACACCGGTTTTGAAGATTTTTATTTTAATTCCAGAAAAATCTAGAAAATCATAGAAAATATATAATATTGGAAAATGATATTTAAAATTAAAATCGGTCAATTCTAATTATCAGAATATTTAAATCGAGTAATACTCTAGGATCGGGCCTTCGGTTCAGACTAGGGCTGACTCCGAATCCACGAATCCAAATCCAAGACAAAACAGTCATATAAGGAATTCATAAGCAAAACAAATACAGGAAACAAATCGAAAAAATACGATCGGAAAATCTGAATACGCAACTAAGTACGTATTCCGGGAACGGGGTATTACAATCCACCCACCTTACAAAAAATTGCGTCCTCGCAATTTCGATAAGGGGTAAATTGAATACAAAGGGGACAGCGGTGGAATCTATACCAATTAAGATATGAAGCACTATAGGTAGGGCTCTCAAGTCAACTGAATAATAATTATACTCCGCATTTCCGGCTGATGATGTCGTGGCTGTGTAATAAATGAATACTGATGATGTCGTGGCTGTGAAATAAATGAATACTGATGATGTCGTGGCTGTGTAATAAAGAAAACCCCGAAAATCCTGAGCGTAATAAAGAAGACCGATAATTAAGAATCCGACTGCTGTCCTCTGAAAGATAGCCAGATCAAGATCGATCTGGAGAATACCAAGCTTCATAGAATTGGCCGAAGAGATCACATACTAGCATCATCCAGAACCAGCCACTACCTCTCTAGTCTAGTCATAGCTTAAGTTGGCATAAGGCTTCATAAAACCAAACATAAAACCAAAACGGGGAAAGGATAGGAGAGATCAGGAATCCAAGGAAAAGATAGTCAAGGAGGGATTTGAAATCAAAGGAAAGATAGTCAAGAAATAGATAACTCTGCACTTGTAGTTGGAATGTATAACCAAGACTCATGTATTCCAGTTGCAAATCTCTTTACCATTGATTTGCCTTCTGGACGTACTGAGGAGGTTAGAGCCTAAGCTCTGATACCAACCTGTAACGCCCCGATCCCGGCGATACGGGGACGTCACTGCAACGTATATACGTAGGTCAGAATTACCCTCCCGTATATACGCTAAGCATCAGTACAGACAAGAATCAGAGTACGGAAGCAAATGGTGCATTATACATTCCAACACATATATACAATTACAGAATTATCACCAGAGGTGATGAATATCACAATAATATAACATCACAGATATGCGCAAATGCGGGAATACAAGGAATATACATAAATGAACAGTATAAAGGGAGCTCACATACAGGTATACAAGGAATGTACAAGTATGAAAAGTATAAAAGAGCACTCACGAGTTTGCTGAGGGAAAACTCGAGAGGCATGCAGGGGGCCTGGAAGGATATGGCCCTGAAGGTCGGCTGGGATCCACGCTACCGCTGCGCTACTCTGAGCAGCCACAGGGAGAAATCCACACGCTCCGGACTCCAGGACCTGGACATGAGAATCCAGGGGAGTCAAATGATACTCCCCAGGCGAGTGGTGAAGCAAAACCAAGTGGCGAAGCAGGGTGAGCACAATAATGCATATAACAAATGATATCAAGTTCAGAAGACAGGGTTTAGAACACAAGTATAACAAGTATAAACGGGTATGGCATAATCATCATAAAACCGGAAATCCAAGATAAAGCTGATCATGAGCAAAAGTGATTTTATACGCTTAGGTCACGGTCCCATGAGACTAGTACATCGAAGGAATAATCCAAACAAGGAAACCCTCATATATATACCTTTATCTCATGCCACAGAAACCCAAGCGTATAGAATCAGAGTTGCAAATCATATAACAGTCAAACGGGAATACATATCGGAAATCATAACATGCATAGCAAGTGTAACAGGAATCATAACAGAATCTATTATTATTACTTGTCTGACCCATATATCAAGGTATGTGATCTGGTGTACGGCAACCCACATACATCCATATATAAGCAAGCCAAGGGTTGTTAACGGAAGTAGATGGAGAACTGATATCACTTCTTATAGTGGTTTCCATACACCTGGAACCAGCTTTTGGAGACCCAAAGTCCCCCTCACTGTTATCACTAACAGTCATATTTTGTGGACCACCAAGTCTCACTAACAGTCATATTTTGTGGACCACCAAGTCTCACTAACAGTCATATTTTGTGGACCACCAAGTCTCACTAACAGTCATATCAGTAACATAACGGTAATCATAACAGTAACATAACAATAATCATAACTGGAATACATAACAGTGATCAGGTACTACATTCCCTTTATCGTGCTAATTAATAGAATCGGTGTATCATGCTTGGTGTCAAGAGATGGCATGATAAGCGGTGATGTATATCAAGTAACATGCATACCAAGAGATTGATAACAGTCAGGTAAGCCAGGTCATGACAAGAGGGTCTGGTCAAATAATAGCATGTCAGGTGGTCAGGTGGTAATATACCAGATGTCAGGGGATATACATGTGTTAAAAAGGAAGCATGCAATTGACAAGTCTAAAGCAATGACAAGTCTGAAATAATAGCATGGCAATCATAGGAGAAACTCAGAAGTCAACGACCACGAAGGGTCGGCCACGCATAGTAAGAAAGCAGTAAAGATATATGACATAGAGTATATGAAAACATGAAGCGAATTAATGAAACAAGAAGCAAGAAGGTAGCGAGTAAGAATACTCGCCCAATCACCAAACGCCGAAATATCCGGATCCACTGAAGTTCGGAATGCGCCGGAACCTGTGATATAAATATGTAGAGTGAAGATGAGAGAGAGAAAGAATGGAAGATGATGTGTGTCTAAAGACAAGTCAAGTAATACCTATAGGTGATGTAAGTCTAGAGGGTAAGGTTCATGTTCAAGAAAGGAATCAACTAAGATGGCTAGGCAAAGTTAGTCGACTAGGTTAGGAGGGGTAGTCGACTAATAATGATCTTAAGTCGACTAACAGATACTTAAGTCAACTAAGTCTGTGATACAGAAAGTTGGGGTTTCCGTCTCAGGATAAATTAGTCGACTAGGGAAGAATGGGTAGTCGACTAATAGTCTATAGTCGACTAATAATATAGTCAAGTCGACTAGGGCCGAGAGTTAAGGTTTCTGGTTTCAAGCAAGGTTAGTCGACTAGGGTCAAGAGTGTAGTCGACTAAGGGTCTCTAGTCGACTAGGAAAATAGGTAAGTCGACTAATACTGTGTTTCCAGAAAAGGTTAAGTTTCAGCTAAGGGTTTCTAGTCGACTAGGTTCTAGGTCAAGTCGACTAATCGACTGGAAACAGCATACAGAACAGGTTTTCTAGGGTTTGTGTTTGATGGCTAAAATATGATTTTTGATGGCATAATGAACATGATATGTGAACTTAAGCATGCTAAGAAATAACCAAGTCTTGGTGATTGAAAATTACCTACCAAAAGAGATGGTTGATGATGGAAGTTGACGATGAAGAAAAGGTGGAGTCTTTGATGGAGTTGATGACCTTGGTGGTTGTTTCCATGGTGATGAAGGAAGAAGAAGATGAAGCTAGGTTGGAGAAGTGGTGGTGGTTGCCTTGGTGGAGATGAAGGAGATGGAGGTGGTGAAAGCTAGGGTTTGGCTTTGGTGAAGAGAAATGAAAAGAAAGGGATTGAAATGAAAAGGAAATGTATATATAGGATTTGGATTTTGTAAAGGGAGTTGCAATTAAATGAAAGGGGAGGGCTTAATTGCAAAGTGGAGGTGAGGTGAGTGTCCCTCTCTTGGCCACTTGGCCGGCCATGGGATGAGGGAGAGAGAAATGCATTTAATGGGGTAGGTGGGAGTTGGTGGAATAAGAAAAAGGAATTTGGAATTTTGGAAAATAGAAAAGTGTGTGGTGGAAGTTAAAGGAAAGGAAAGAAAGAAAATAGGAAATGGGAAAGAAAATGGAAAAGGGAAGAAATTCTCTTGGAATAGAAAATGAAAACAATGGAAGTGGCGGCTTCCCGGATTCAGTAGTAGATACAGAAATCTTTCGGGAAAATACCGGAATCGTCCGAAATTCAAGCATCTCGGAACGACCCGAAATAATTACCAAAATCAATAATAATATATAAAGACCGATAGTGAAATCCGTTTGAAGAAATACTTTATAGTTTTGAAACTAAAAATCCCGGAACCAGTTATCTACCGACTCCGGTGGAATTTTCATAAATTCATAAAATCCTCAGAAAAAGCATGTAGGTAAGAAATGTGATTCTAAGAAATAAAGTCTAAAGAATCATCATGAAATTCCAAACTGTTTGAGAATTAAAATCCAGGAATCGGTCAGCGGCACTGGCCGACACCGGTTTTGAAGATTTTTATTTTAATTCCAGAAAAATCTAGAAAATCATAGAAAATATATAATATTGGAAAATGATATTTAAAATTAAAATCGGTCAATTCTAATTATCAGAATATCTAAATCGAGTAATACTCTAGGATCGGGCCTTCGGTTCAGACTAGGGCTGACTCCGAATCCACGAATCCAAATCCAAGACAAAACAGTCATATAAGGAATTCATAAAGCAAAACAAATACAGGAAACAAATCAAAAAATACGATCGGAAAATCTGAATACGCAACTAAGTACGTATTCCGGGAACGGGTATTACAAGTAACCTCAGAGGGTTGACTTTTGATATGACATTTATAGTTTGGCCTACCAGATAGTGTCGCATTTTCTGAATAGCGAATACCAGCGCCAAACATTCCTTCTCGATCGGGTTGTACCGATGTTCGGCTCCGATCATTGTTCTACTTAGATAGTAGATTGCTTGTTCTCGTCCTTGATCATCATTCTGGGCTAGTAGAGCTCCCAAAAGAGTGATCCATTGCTCGGACGTACACCAGGAAAGGTTTTCCGGATACCGGAGCTGCAAGGACTGGTGGTAGGGTGAGGTATTGTTTGATTTCCTCAAACGCTTGTTGGCAAGCGTCGTCCCAGATGAACGAGGCACCCTTCTTCATCAATTTGGTGAAGGGTTGAATCTCCCGGAGAGATTTGAGATGAACCTGCGGATGTACGCCAATCGTCCTTGCAATCCCCTGAGCTCCTTGAGGTTTCTCGGAGGTTGCATCTCCTGGATAGCGTGGATCTTTTCCGGGTCTAAATGGATTCCCGTGGAAGTTACAACAAATCCTAGGAATTTGCCACTGGCCACCCCCAGGAAGGACTTGGTGGGGTTCATCTTTAATTGATGAGCCCGCATGATGTCGAAGACCACTTTTAGGTCAGCTATGTGATCACCTTTAGTGCGGCTTTTTACCGCAATGTCATAAATATAACATTCCACCGTTTTGCGTATTTGCTGATGGAAAATGGCATTCATGGCCCTTTGATATGTTGCCCCCTGCATTCTTCAGTCCGAAGGGCATGACGGTGTAGCAATATACCCCTAGAGGTGTCCTGAAGGAGGTGTGCTTTTCGTCATCGGGATACATTTTGATTTGATTGTATCCCGAGAATCCGTCCATGAAGGACATTCGTTCGAACCCACAAGTATTGTCAATCATGACATCTGTGATTGGCAGTGGGAATTCGTCTTTAGGACAGGCCTCGTTTAGATCGCGGAAGTCGATGCAGATCCGGATCTTCCTGTTCTTCTTGGCAACGGGGACGATGTTGGCTACCCAGTCGGGATGTTGTTCCTCCCTGATAAAGCCAGAATCAATAAGTTTTCTGACTTCTGATTGAATTGCCTCCATTATTTCTGGACGGAACCGTCGCTGCTGTTGTTTGACAGGCTTTATGTCCGGATTGAAGTTGAGGCGGTGCATAGCCACTTGAGGATCAAGTCCAGGCATGTCCTCGTAATTCCAGGCGAAGATGTCTATATATTCTTGTACAAGAGATATTAGATCTTTCTTCTCCAAAGGTGACAGGCCGTCACTTATGAAGATGGGCTTGGGGTTGGCCTCATCTCCTAGATTGATCTGAACAACCTTGTCTTCTGTGGGTGGCTCGCGCTGTTCAAAGCGGGTATCCCAAAGAGTATTCAAATGTTTGATCCAAGGATCTGTATCAGATTGGATCATTTCTTCATCTCCGTCTTCCAGTGGCTTGTTGAGACCATGTTTACTGAAAGTTCTCTAAAGATGTTGCCGACACTGACATCTGAATCCCACGATGACGTGCCTGAAGAGTAATCGTGACATGACGATTCTCGAGAATCAGAAGCTGATGGGATCGGAGTCGATACATAGCCCAACCCCGGCGCGTCCGATGATGATAATTGGGGGCTTTCCCTTTCGGCACAAAGGATCGAAGCAGCGTTCTTCTTCCTTTGCCGAAGTTCAACTCGGGCCTGTTGGTTAGATCGTACCCCATGCATTTCATCATTTTGAGCGCTTTTGGTTCATAATGACTGAACTGAGGGGATTCCTCCTCGCCTTCCGATTCTTCGTGGGGCGTTGGTTCAGACGAGATACGCCCAAAAAGGATTGGTTTTTGGCCTTTTCGTCTGGCTGGAACCATAAATATAGATTTTTCCGCATCACCATTATCTTGGTATGTCCCAAAGGATGATTTTACTGGTACATGCAACGATGTCAAAGCATCCATTGCCGACCAGAGGTCATCATCTACGTCGGTACTAGTATCTGACGGTATTGAATCAGAAGCAAACACATAAAGGTACGTTAAATCTAAATCTTCATTAATGTACCAACCGCCTACATCGTCGGTGGTATTATCAACATCGAGCTTATCAGCGCTCTTTACAAGTGGTTCTAATTCCCACAGACACTCTTCTTTTTCGGGCTCAGTGTCAGCCTCATTACCAGAGTCTAGCTCCTCTAGTTGTGGGGTTTCATTCGTCTCCACAGGATCCTGATATAGGAGGGAGTCTGTGAAATAATTCTCGACCCCTTTAAACGGATACCTTTCGGCAATCAACGTTTGAACCTTTCCACTCCCGTCAATATATTTCATGACTTGGTGGAGAGTGGATGGAACGATGGAATTGCGGTGAATCCATGGTCGTCCCAACAGTAGGTTGTAGGAAGTATCATCATCGATGACATAGCATGTCACTTCCGACTTGAGGCTTCCAATCTGGCACTTGAGCTTGATCTTCCCCATCGGACGGGTGCCATTGGCATTAAACCCGTAAATGGTTGTCTGGGTAGGGCTCAGACGATAGGTGGGGATGCCCAGATGTTGCATGACCCGGTGAGGCATGATGCTCAATGCGGACCCTGGATCTACGTGGATGCGATTCACCTCGGACGACCCAATATACCCTGTGAAGTACAGGGGTCGATCATGCTTCCCTTTAACCTGCATATCGTCTGTCGTGAAGGTAATGCAGGGAGAATTTAGGGAGGTGTGGAGGCAATCCTCTACATCTTCCTCCTTCGGCACCTGGGTCATGAAGACCTCAGCATTTGCCAGAGCTTCTTGTAGAGCTTCTCTGGTCGACTTTGATAGCCTAAGAAGCTCATACAAGGTAATGCGTGCCAGGATGTTGGCTAGTTGGGCCAAGACATCAAAGCGGTAAGGTGTCGTGGATCCTTCCGCTACACCTTTCGAAAGAACTCGAGAAAACCGAGTTTCTTTCTGTTTCTCCACAGGTTATTTTGTGGAGGGCTTGGTTGGCTCTGCAGTTGGTTGTGGAGGGGCTACCGCCGTCTCGCCATACTGTTTCAAGTACGGCTATCCTGAACGGGTTTCTGCCACCAGTCGACTGGGTTCTGCAGCTAGAACTATCGTCTCCTCCTCTGAATCAGTTAGCGAGGGAACATCAGTCTCTGCTTCTCGAGAGGAGGCACATACCACATGGCAGGATGAAGCCTTTGCCTTGCCTTTGGACTTCCTGTTAGTCACAGTAGTCCATTGTTTTTCATTGACAAGGTCAGGGTGGACCCACATGATTTCCCCTTGAGATGTAGGGACGGGTACCAAGCCTTTCTCTTGCTGCTGATGAGGGTCTGCGTTGACCACTCTTAGTTCTCCTTTCGGAACAGGGATCACTCCCGACGGTGTCGGGGGTTGTTTTCCGAACTGGAGAACCGACGTCATATTGCCTGTCACCTTCTTCTGCTCTGGTCGGAGCTTTAACACCTCCGCGTCAATCAGAGCCTGAAGGATGTCCTTGAAGACGTAGCAGCTTTTGGTGGGATGTCCCAACATCCTGTGATACAAGCAGTAGGTGGGATTGTCGGTTTTACCGACTTCCTCGGGCGCCTAGCTTCAGGGAGCTTCAGTCGGTTGCTCTTGTTGAGCAACTTGAAGAGCGAGTCAACATGCTCGTCCTTGAAGGAATATTGCTTGTTGGTGCGTGGTTGGCTTGAAGAGCCACTCGCCTTGCCTGGTTGAGGTTTGGCGGGAGATTTGGTCTCTGTTGTCAAGTTATCCTTCCGCTTTGTTTGGAGGGATGTGTCGGCACACGCCTTGTTGACCTTTCCGGCCTGGGCTTACCTTCTTCCGCTCTGACGCGGGCGATAATCTCCTCAGCCTGTTCACCTTGTTGGACCAATTATTTCCAGGTGCGGCTTTCAGCAACTCCTATTTGAGCAAGGAGTGAGGTTTGGAGATTGTGGCGGCATGTTTCCACCAGGGTGACCTGGGTCATGCCGCTCGGACACCGGAGTGCCACGTTCCGAAATCTTTCCACGAAAGACTTGACGGACTCTCCCTTTCGCTGTTTAGTAGCTAAAAGGGTGGGCATTGTAACTTCCGAATCATCTTCGAAGAAGCGTGTTAAAAATAGCTTCTCCAAGTCGCCCCAGTTCTTGATGGAACCTTCTGGGAGCTTCATGAACCATTCAAAGGCAAGCCCTTTCAGGGTGCCAATGAATAGACGTGCCAGGATAGCATCGTTATCTACTACATTCCCGGTTTGGGATTTAAAGTAGTAGATGTGTTGGTTGGGTGACCCTTTCCCATCGAATGCTTGAAGAGTTGGAGCCTTGAATTTGGACGGGTACGGAACCAAGTCCCATTCAGCAGGATAGGGTCGGACCACTCCTGCCTCTTGGAGGTCTTTGCGACTGGCAAGGGCCTCGAGTCGAAGCTCTAATTGACTCATTCTTTTAGCATGAGCCTTTTCCTGGTCTTGGTCGCCCTTTACTTGCGACGAGGATTTGGACGAACCGGAAGTAGATCGCCGCGTTTCCTCAGAAGGTTCGGAAGATGAGTTTTCTCCCTTTTTCCCTTTGCCCTTCGACTTCTTAGGAGGAGATTTCCTCCTGTCTTCGAGCAACTGTGCAAGCATCTGCTTGAGGGAGTTGATAGATTCCTGCTGAGAAAGAATCATATCCATTTGTGCCTTCTGGATCTGTTCTAAACGTCTAGCCATCTCCTCAGGAGTGCCTACCATGTAGGCGGAAGCCTCCTTCTCAACGGAAGAGTTTGAATCCCGTGATTCCGCTACGGCGGAGTGAGAATCATTCACTTTAACGTCGTGGGCTAAGGCATTATAGTTAATTGGGGGAATGGCCACACTCCGGGTACGAGTGTATTGATACACCCCTTCCGGTTCAGAGTCAGACTCATCTGAGCTGACTGCAGGTTGATTTCCCTTGCTTCTGCTCGTCATATTCGCAGTAAGCTCCGGGTATTCAACGTCAGAGAAGGTTCTCCTTCTGTGGGAGCGCCTTCTTTTGGCTGACGGGGGAATCAGGGTCAGCTGTCTAACTAAAGACTGCTGGTTCACACCTGATCCGCAACGGCACTCAGAGAGCATATGAATGAGCCGTTGGCAGCAACATGATGAAGTGACTGATTGGCACTTCTTTTCTTCGTCAAGTAATCCCTCAGATCCATGGGAGGGGTATCGAAGAGACTAGCCTCGCAACGTCGAAGACGGGAGACATCCATGTGCTGCACAGCCTGGACGCAGGCTTCAGGGACGCGGTTCTCGCGTCGCAGCTGTACAACGCGCGTCTGGTGTCTCTTTTGAGATGAGACGCGATTCTCGCGTTGCTGCTTGGTGCGTCGGGGCAGAGACGCTTGAGAGAGAGTGGGCTGTTGGGCCCCACGCCTATGGGCGCGTGCCTCTTGTGCCTGACGAGGCACGGAGGCTTCACCTTGGTGTTTGGTGAGTTGGTCTTCAGAGGACCTAACTTGAGGAATCTCGCGTTTGGGCCGCCAAACGCGGATTTCACGCGCTGGACGTGGCGCGGGCAAGGCGCCAGATGGTACGTTGCATCCAGCTTCAGTTGGACAACCAGAGGTTCCAACTTGCAGCTGACGCGCACGTCTCCTCTGTCGACGCTCGGCGTTTCGGTTGCGTCGTGGAGGTGGAGAGAAACCAACGACATCCTGGTCTGCGAAACCAGGGATTCTGACCACGCGGGTCTCCTGAGAGACGCTGACGCGGGTGTTCTGTGCGACGCGGTTGATCGCAACGGCAGTTGTGCCTGAGACCATGCGGGCCTTCTGAGAGGCGTTGGCGCGTGTATCTTGCTTGACACAGTCGGCAGCAGCAGCGCCCGAGAGAGCCTCAGATCAGGCTTCGGGGCCATTCCCCGTCGAGACCCTGCGGAAGACGCGGGTCCTTGGGCTCTTGGAGCCGGAAGAGAGGAACTCTTCGTACTTCGCCTGGTCGAACTCGACAACGAGCGTTTCGACCATCTTGCCCTTACGAAGGACGTCATCCTGCGCCACGATTTGCTCATCAGTGACAAACGTAGTCCCCAGCGGAGTCGCCATCTCTTGTACGCGCCGGAAAAAGGGAGCGAGAGTTCGCTGTAAAATTTCCTTGAATCAGATGAAAAATTACAACAAAAACTGTCTTTCCTTCCAATTACAAGGGAGGGAGGATGTTGAATCTTGAATCCTCCCTTTGTTTAAGGCTGGGTTCTTCAAGTGGCGGTGGAGAGTGAATCTTGTTCTCCGTTGACCGGATGACTGTCGGGATCGTCAGGGATCTACTCTTTGGCTGGTAGAAGGAGTAACAGCTCTGTCTACCAAAACTCTCAATTGAATCATGGATTCCATACGCTTTCTAAGTCGGTATGTTCTTCTTGAAAAATAAAGTACGAATCTTTGATTTGAAAATTTTTGATGGGATTTTGAGTCTTCTAGAATTTGAATTCATCGCTCAAGCTCTTCTAAGGCGTCCATTCTCTTTTCCCAGTCAATTAATTCTTCTAATAGTTGCTTAGGAGAAGGAGTATATGAAGCTGGATGTTGGTAGGGTGGTTGACAATATGACTCGGGGGAGTTGTATCCCAATTGGCTCTGTGAAGAGTAGTGATAATTATTCCATTCTTGTTCATAGTATTGGGACTGGGGTATGTATTGATTCGGATAAGACCAATCTGATTCACTAGGTTGGTTAAAGTTATGATATGTCGGGTTGGTAATATCCGAAAAAGAGATCAGGATGTAACATGGATTGCCATTAAAATTGGAAAATTATTGTTATAAGCCATATCACATAAGAAATGTCAAAATAAACAAAGAAAAATAAACAAATAAACAAATAAATAAAAAGAAAAAATATAACCTAAGTTAGGGTAGACTTTAGACCTAGATGACTCCTAACTGGTTAGACTACCTACGGGGGGTATTTTGCAGAATCTAACCACAAGTTAATTCGCCAGGTAGGGGCAAGATCAGTGGGAGGTATCCGTGCTTAAAAGCAACGGGCCAAATTAAGCTAAACCACCAGCTTTCGGGGTTTCTCCCCTCAATCCCCAACCTTTGACACCGATTTGGTAAGAGTCAAATTCTAATCAACTTCCCTCTTAGATCAGTCGCCTATTGAGTCTGAGATGTCCCTAGGGCCAACATCTACTCAGTTTTAGTTAGGCTTGGGTTAGTGAGTGAGGAGATTATTTGTAGGCTAAGGGAGGGTAATGACTTCCCCAACTTATCTTTTTTATAGGACAAGCCTTTAATTCAGTTTAGTGCAGTGTACAAGTACATAGAAAAAGTAATACTCAAGCAACATTTCGTATAAGAATGAACCTTATACTAAATGCTATGCACACATACCTTGGCTCCAGCACTCTTCAACCGTAAATAGAAAATGTAACGAAATAGACACGTGCCTAAATGCAAAGTCTAAACCGTTTTTAGCATTTACAATCAACTTTTTACTGTTGAATTAGAAATGTACGTACAGTGAGTCAAACAAGGAAATAAATAGCTGCAGATATTTAAACTTTGTAATTTAGTCAACCTACAAAAAATACAGGTTAGTAGTTCACTCAGATTGCCACTGAAATGTAGCAAATCTGAGGGCTTCTGGGCTCTGCTTTCTTGAGCAGAGTTCAGGGTCACTTGTATATCCACTGTAGCAAAACTTTTCTTAATATCTATCACTGAACACCAAGAATAAAGAAGAAATTTAACCAAAAATATAAATTTAAAAAGAGAATTACTTACCGTCCCTCCCCGACAACGGTGCCAAAATTTGATTGATTGGAACCTACACATAGAAAATATAGAATTTCAGAACTTTATATCAGTAGAGCAAGTACTTAATGGTACCGCGATAGTAAGTGGCTATGCGGGTCGTGATTCACAAGGAGGGACTAGCGATGAAAGTTTTTTTTGCAAGTTCTCTTTTAAGTTACAAAGAATGGTTAAAGTTCTTCTTTTAGTTCTTTGAAAAGAAAAAGAAAATAAGTTATGTTAAATTGTGAAAATGATAGATAGAAGGAGATGGTGATTTTGTACAAAAAAAGTGAAAAATAGTAGAGATTTGGTAATGGAGGTGATCTAAACTAAAGATTAAAAGAAATACTTACCTCTTTTGGCCAAATACTTACCTTGAATTTGTGGCGATGATGTTACCTTGAAGTAGAGGCAATCAGCACATAGCCCATAAGAGTTAATTCTCGTCTCTTCCATATTACATTATCAAGACGATATAAGTATAAAATGATACAGAATGAGACTAAAATCTATCGTCACGAGCTATCAGTGGCACTCGCAAAAACAAGACTCTTTCGTTGCTATAAGACTCACGTGGATTACACTTGGTGCCAAAAGAAGAGAAGTAGAAAAGAAAGAACATAAAAAAAGAACATAAAAATGTAACTTTAGATTCAATGTGGTAATAATAAAAGAAGAGAATAACAACTTACATCGGTGTCACTCTCAGCATAAACTTCACTCTCATTCTCCTATGAAACTCTGATCTCCTCTAAATTACATAAATGAAAACTGAAAATTACATGAAAAGAAATATAAAAACCTACACTAAAAGAATAAAAAACTAGCATAAGAAACCTTCTCTGCTTAATCGTCCTCTTTTGCCTTTGAGATTTCAGGTATCTATAAGAGAAATGTAGAGGGTAGAGGAGTACGAAGATATAAGGAGCTAGTTATTTATGAATTTAAATTCTCCCCTTATCTCCAAACTTGATTTGATGTGGATATTTAATTCTGATCTGTAACTTGTTGACATGTTGATTGCTGAATATAACTTATTAAATCATAGAATTAAATATAGCGATCAGCGTAAGGGTTGTAGCCCTTTAAGTCTTCTTTCTAGATCATCTTGAATCATCAAATTTGAGTTTTGATAACGAAAGTTATAATTCAAATATTAAAACGTATTCAGTCTGAATTTGAGTCAAAATTACTTTATCTCATCTGTTTATCTTCTCTCTATCCATTTGTCCCTTTGGATTTTGAATTTGGACTCTGTATTTAATGTTATCCTGAGTTGATCTTTAGCTAATCAAAATAGATTTATAGAAATCTAAATTTTATCAGTTTTTATTAGGTGTTATCTTTCTGATTTGCTCTGATCTTCAGCTAAACATTTAACCCAGTCCTTGATTTATTCTGAATATGGTGATATCCTCATAGATCTTTTAAGTTAACCGAATTGATTCGCCAAAATCTAATTTTAACTGACTGGATCTGAGATCATCCTCAGCTAACCAAATAGATCCAGTTAAATCTAATTTTAACTGGTATTTATTTTGTTTAATCCACTTTCTCTCCATGATTATCTTCTACAAAATAGATATTTAAGATAAGAAAATTAGCAGATTTATTATATGATAAATGTAGGAGTGTAATAAAAAGAATGCAAAATATGTATACAATCACATTTGAAGAGATCAAGGAGTACCTCACATACCCACCGGTTCTGGTAGCTCTAATACCAGAAAAATCATTCATGTTATATATTCGAGCAATGGATCATTCCTTGGGAGTGTTACTAGCTCAGAACAATGATCAAAATCATGAACAGGAAATTTACTACTTAAGTAGAACAATGATTGGGGTAGAGCACCTTTATAATCCAATCGAGAAGGAATGCTTAGCATTTGTCTTTGCTGTCTAAAAGATGCGACACTACCTCATGGGATGACGCATTCAAGTCGAGACAATCCTTTGCGATTGCTGATGATAAGTCCATCTTCGCTGAACAGTAGACTAGCGAAATGGGCCATATTGCTCTCACAATATGAGATGCAATTCATGCCACAAAAGGCGGTCAATGGTCAACCTGTAGCGGATTTTTTGGCCATTCATCCAGTTCTAGAAACTTTAGAACTTTATAACAATCTCCTAGACGAGATCGTTGAAGCTAACTTGATCAACGCCTCCTCAAAAGAACAAGTGTGGCAGTTATTCTTTAATGGAGCATCAAGAACAAATCCTAAGGGAAATATCATCGCAGGTGTGGGGTAATACTTATCTCCCTACATTACTATGTGATCCCCGATGCATTCTCACTAACGGATCCGTGTTCCAACAACATCTCAAAATACAATGCTCTTTTGATCGGGATGAAACTTACTGAAGAGAATGGAGTCAAAAATCTCGAAGCATACGGTGACTCGAAACTCATCGTCAACCAAGTTCGCAAGGAGTACGAAGTCCAACATGAAGACTTGGTGCCCTATCACAATGTGACCATTACCATGGCAAAGAAGTTTGAAAATTTCTACATTGACCATGTACCACGTCAGTAAAATGCACATGTAGATGCACCAGTCATTGGCCCTTCCAGCCGGAGCCATCGATAAACTACTCGTCTACAATCGTGACTTGTACTGTTGCAAATTCGCCCTTAAAAATAGTAAAACTCCATGAGGAGACCTTCAAGTTAAAGAGGTTCTTGAGACTTTGACAAGTCTCGAAACTAGGATTGGTGATTCCCTTACGTCAACTTCGTCTTATATGACATATTGCCTGACGACCCCAAGGAGGCAGCTGCCATCAGAATAAAAATTCCTCGATTCTATTACAATGCAATCATGCAGACATAATATCGCCGATCGTATGATGGAATCCTTCTCTGATTCCTTTCACACAAAGAGGCATAGGAAGCACTCAAAGAAGATCATGATGGTATGTGCAGAGCTCGCCAACCCGGACCTAAACTCAGAGACTGGCTCAGAAGACTTGGCTATTATTGGCTGAAGATGATCCCTGACGCCATCGCTTATGCTAAGCAATGTCATGCATGTCAGATCCACAGTGTCTTTGTTCATCAAGCGTCGGAGCATTTCCATCCAACATCCTCCTCTTGGCCATTTGAGATGTGGGGGGAATGGATGTTATTGGATCAATCAGTCCTCTAACATCCAGAGGACATCGATTCATCTTGGCCATAGTGGATTACTTCTATAAATGGATGGAAGTTGTCCCCCTGAAAGAAGTAAAGACACCAAATGTGATCAAGTTCATTAAGCATTACGTGCTCTACCACTTCGGGGTCCCCTGATGAATTGTCCACAATAACGGGCTCTAATTCGTCAGCCAAGCATTCTAGTGATTCTGTAATAAATTCAGAATCCAAAATGTATCATTAATGACATACAATCCAGCCGCTAATGGCCTTGCAGAAGCCTTCAATAAGACTATTGGGAAGCTTCTCAAGAAATTCGTCTCGAAAAGTCAACGCAACTGGGACGACAAATTAGGCGAGTGCTTATAGGCTTACCATACAATGGTGAGAACCCCGACAAAAGCCACGTTGTTTTCTTTGATGTACGGATGTGAAGTTGTACTCCCACTGGAGATTCAAATCCCATCTTTGCGTGTTATTTTGACCACTAGAATGGGAGGAGAAGCACCAACTGTGCCTCTAGGAGTTGGAAGCTTTAGACGATAAACGTCTGCAAGCCCAACAGTAAATTGAGCTATATTTAGCTCAGATTTTCAGAACCTTCAACAAAAAAGTCAAAGAACAGATTTTTAAGAAAGGCGACATTGTTTTAGCAGACAGAAGACCCATGGTTATCACTCACAAGATAAAAGGAAAGTTTCAATCCAAATGGAAAAGACCATTTGTAGTAGAGTCAATCTACTCAAATGGAGCATACCGCCTCATAACTCTAGACGACGATACGCTCATGATGCCGATCAATGATATATTCTTGAAGAAATACTATCCTTGACAGGATTCTTCTCATGATCAAATTAACACTACACCTCTGATCAAAGCTTCCAGATCCAAGATATTTGGGAGAGCGTCATAGAAGAGCTTCTTCCTTCAATAGAACGCATCACAGTGATTGATACTGAACCGACCGAACATTGTTAACATCATCATGCATGATGTTAATATCAAAGAGACAAAGTACAAAACTTTAGTTTTAACCTCGTCACTCTTCTATAGTACATCTACATTATATCTGACGCCTCTGACGGCTAAAAGATAGAAGAAGTAGTTGGCATTTAAGTTCAACAGAAAATCTTCGACAACTCATCATGCTAAGGGGAATAGCATGACTAGGCCAACTCAAATGGTAGTTGGTAAAGGCATGCCAAATCTGTTGATAACTGAGGGTTTGCTGATGCTTGAGGGACCTGCTCTCATTTTTCCCTCCAAAATCCCTTACCAATTCCCGTCCATGGAATGGTGAGACCTTAAAAGAAATTTTAATTATTTCCCCAGTGAAATAATTAAAAATCAAACATGTCAAGTTAATATTATAACTCTGACATACCCCACTGTTAAGTTAACATTATAATTCTAACAGTAACTTCTTTCAATATCCCCAGCGGATGCAATTTCAACTTGTCAATCCTTTTCAATAGGATGGAAAGTCTATCAAATTGCTCAAATCGCAAAATCAATCTCTCAGTCAAGTTTACACTACACCTCGGACCAAAATTACTCATATCGTAATATAAATCCCTATTAAGTTAGCTCTACACTTATGACAGTGATTCTTTTGGTTTTTCCACCAAAAATGAGACATTTGATGCTAAGTTAATATCACACCTCTAGCATCAATTTCATTGTTAAGTTAAATACTATACCTATAATAATGATTCTCTCTCAAGCTTTCTTATCAAGGCTGAGATGTCAAATGCTAAGTTAATATCATACCTCTAGCATTCACCTCCCTGGTAAGTTAATATTAAACCTATGACAATAATTTTCTCAATTTTCTTAATGAAAATGAGATTTCTTTGATGCTAAGTTAATATCACACCTCTAGCATTCATTTTCTTATCAAGTTAATATTATACCTCTGTAATTCAATTTGCTTTTAATTACAAATCCTAACTCATCACGTTAACATTACACCTCAGACGGTAAATTTTTTTCATAAATTCCCAGTGGATTTAATTTCACTTGTTATTCTCATCAATAGAATAGCAAGTCTACAAAATTCATTCAAATCACGAATTCAACTTCTGTCAAGTTAACATTACATCTCTGATAGTAACCTTTTTAAATTCCTTAAATAGAGTTTTCAAACCTTAAGTTGTTATGTTAATCGTCACCTCTAGCAAATCAAAGTCAATCGCTTTTACTTGTTTGATTTTAAAAATACAAAAGGAAAGTCATGACAAAGAAGAAGGCAAAATTATCACTCTTACTTATATCAAAATTTAAAAAGTGATACAAACACTCTCTTATTCAATAAGAGAGAAGTGTTACAAAAAGAAGTACAAAGAGTCACTCTTGCTTAGCAGGAGATTGTACTCACTCTTCGAAACATCGAATATCCCTTAAGCATGCCTTTTCGACTGTAGCCAGGAATAGTAGGTCCACTTCCTCTCCTCTTGAGAACAATGGTGTTCCTTGAAATCGAAACACAGTGGAAAATTTTGATTACACCTGACAAACTGGTGTGAAAGTCTTCCGCCCTCACAAGGCCGTAATTCTTCGCTTAATGGAAGATCTAGCCACCAGAAAGACATTCAATGAGCATGCGTTCTTCGTCGCTGCCACTTCGTTGAACAAGATTGGTGAAGGGAGGATCTGAGACCTTACTGGTGACGTCCCCTTTCCCATAACCTTCAAATGCATCATGCTCGTTGCGATCGGTTAAGAGATGATCCGACACTATACTAATTCCCTCTCCCTTTTTGATGCCATCTCCAAAGAGAAGCTCTGACTTCCTAAATTGTTGTCGATCGAATGAACTTGCTGGCTTCAGTGAATGCAACTGCCTTCCACAGGCTAAAAAAGACAGTGGAGTCAACACCGTCAATATAGCAGGCCTGCAAAAAAGAAATAACCTGGGGGTTAATCTCGTAAAAATGGAAAACGTTGTAAGATACTTGGGTGCGAGGCTCAACATAAGACCCGCGTCCAATGGTTGAAACACGAGACTCTAATGAAGCTCGCGTCTGAGCTCCAGACTTAATAAATTTTCTAAAGTCTGGAGGCTTAAAAGCGAATCTTATAAACAAGCGTTTAAGATCTCAGGACAAGAAGTTCGCTACGCTTGCGTCTAAGATCTCAAAACGCGAAACTTGTTAGGACGCGAGAATCACATCAAAAAGATCAGGACTCAGAAGTCACAAAACTGCATTCTACCCATTAATGCGAAAGTCATGTCTACAAATTAAGTAGGGACTCGTGAATCCTAAATTGACTGTCCAGCTTCAAAAGAAGCTTCGAAAGTTTCAGAAAGAAATTAAGAGACAGTGTCTCTTCATGATTCAATGACGGTGAGAACTTCAAAAAGAAGTTAAAAGACGGTATCTCTTCATGATTAGCAATAGCAAAGCTTCAAGAAGACGGTGTCTAGCCAAATGCGACAATGGCGAAAGCCATTTCCTACCTGAAGAAATGATCTTTTGAAAGAAAGTGCCACCATTAAGATGCGGCAACAAGGATACCAGAGACTTTGGGGTCACTTGACAGTGATAATCTTTGAAAAAGATTGCAAGAAAGTATTAAAGCTTTAGGCTCTTCTGATCCCAGAACTCAGAAAGTTCTTCAGAAGACACGCTTGAGGAAGAGGAAAGTCAAAATGAATGACTGTTAAGAGACTCTTAGCCTATTTATAGGCTCTCTAATGGCCTTAATTAATAGCGTAAAACTCAAAGGCATTCGTAATGGTCTTAATTTGCAGCGCAAATCTTAAACCTAGTATGAGCATGACACATGGACATTCATGCCCTAAAATTCTCAATGACTTTTGCGTCCCCGAGCCAAGACACGCGTCCCAAGCGGTGCCTGCGTTCTCACCTTGAAGCATCTAGTGCGATCTTCACATCCCAAGAGCCGCATCTTAATGAGGGCCGCTTCTTAACAGCATTGAGAGACTCATCTCCGCAGCAATGAAGAGTCGTGTCTCTACAGTTTTCAAGAGCCGCATCTCTACAACAATTAAGAGTCGCGTCTCAACTCCACTGAAGTTCACGTCACCACTTGATCAGTGTACAACCATGTCTGTGAGGGTTGCATTCTCTCACATACAGGGAGTCTGTCCCTGCTTCTGCATTCAGTTCAATAGTACACCGATAAGAGCAATCGACAACTCCACCGGTTCAATAGTACACCGACAAGCAAACTAGAGCTCATAACAAATGCTAGACTGAATTTCTAAGATACTTGTGACGATCTTTTCTGGAGGCTTCAAGTAGTTCAATAGTACACTCACGAAGACCACAATTCAGATAGGATCAAGCTTATGACGTCTCAAAAGATTGCAAGTCCTATCATAGGAAGCCCAAATTCAACCGAAGTCCAAAGTATTTTGAAATCTATCTCAGTCAACCGCGGAGTATCAAAAACTTTAGAGGGGGTTCTATAAATTATCCAAAAAATCACCAAGGACAAGTCATTAGATGTGAGCCTCACTTCAACGCGAAGGTCGCGTTTTGAACTAAAACGCGGACCTCGCGTCCCAGGAAGTATGGAGACTTCAGACGCGGGCCTGAGTAAGCCTGCGTTCGACGCGAGTGTGAGTAACTCTGCATCCCAACCAACGCGAGTCTGAATAACTCCGCGTTTCAGGTCAAACTCGAGTCTGAGCAACTTGGCGCTCCACTTCAGATGCGGGTCTAAGAAACCCTGTGTCTCACTTCAAACGCGAATCTAATTAACTCTGCGTTTTGAGACGCCCGCATCTACAACAAGCAATGCGAGGTGTATTCATGCACCTATTGTGGCCGAAAAGGTAACTTGACCAATTTTTGCTATGATAGGATTAATGTTTTAAATGACCATGGTTGAGTTTAGAACTCTAGGACCTAAGAAAATTTAGATATCAAAGTCAACCCTTTTATTAATTGACATAGGTACGCACCAATGCTCCAAGACGTAGGGAGCGGTGGTACCTTGATAATGGTTGCTCAAGACACATGACATGTGATATCAACAACTTTACAACCCTATCAAGGTACCATGAAGGTGGCACCGTCACCTTTAGAGATGACTCCAAGGGAAAAAATATTGGTATAGGTAATATCAAGATTGACTCATCTCCTTTAATTGAGAATGTTATTTTAGTAGATGGTCTCAAACATAATCTATTAAACATTAGTCAATTATGTGACAGAGGTTTAAGGGTTATTTTTGATGACTCTACTTGTGATGCTTTAATAAGAAAAACAAATTCTTATGTTCTTTCCGGTTTTCGTGAAAACAATATTTACATGATTGACATGTCAAATTTACAATGCAATGTCATTTATTTGAATGCTTTTAATGAAGACTATTAGTTATGGCATAGGAGACTATGCCATGTTTTGTTTGACCACTTATCCTGAATTAATTCTAAGAAATAGTTGAAAGGTATTCCTAGTTTGAAATGTGAAAAGAATTCGCATTTGCGAGGCATGCCAGCTTGGGAAACAAACCAAGTCCTCTTTTAAAATAATCAAGGATATCATGACATCATGCCTCTAGAGCTGATACATATGGATCTGTTTTGTCCAACTAAAACCAAAAGTCTTAGTGAAAACCATTTTGTTTTTATTTTGGTTGATGACTTTTTGAGATTTACATGGGTTTTCTTTTTAAAACATAAAGATGAAGCTTTTTGCGTTTCAATATTTTTAGGAAAAGAGTTAAAAAAGAAAAAAAATTCCGATTTTGCGCATTAAGAGTGATAGAGGTGATAAGTTTATTAACTACTCATTTATTACTTATTGCGAAAAAAATAGAATCAAATATAAACTTTCATGTCCTAAAACTCTGCAATAAAATGGAGTCGTCGAAAGAAAGAATCGCACTCTCAAAGAGATGGCTAGGATAATGATTAGTGAATACAAACTCTCTCAATATCTATAGGTCGAGGCTATAAACACCTCATGTTACTTATCGAATAGAGTTTATTTATGCAAAAATACTTTTAAAACCTCTTTTGAGATTTACTATTTAAAAAAAATTAAATATTTCATATTTTAGAGTTTTTAGTTGTAAATGTTTTGTTTTGAACACAAAGGACAATTTACGTAAATTTGATGCCAAGTCTTATGAAGCTATATTTGTTGGGTATTCAAATACTAGTAAGGCATATGGGGTCTTCAATAGGTCAACTTTGACTATCAAGTCTATGCATATTAAGTTAGAGGAATTTAATACTCTTGTGAAAAATATTTTAGAGATTGATTCCTTAGGTGAAGACATGGAGAAGTTAACTTTGAAAGACTTACCATTGCAAGAAAATGATAAGTCAAAGGATGATGAACATGGTGAAGCTCAAGATGTTAAGGTGGAGCCAACTCAATCACTTTCAAAAAATTAAAGGTATGCAACAAGTCATCCCAAAGATCTTATCTTGGGTGATGTATCCAATAAGGTAACTACTCTCTCCAAACTTCTAGATATTTATGGTTGTTTTGAATTCTTATCACACATTGAGCCCAAGAATATCCTTGAGGCAGAGGGCGACTCATATTGGTTACTTACAATGCAAGAAGAGCTCAATCAATTTGAGCGTAATCAAGTTTAACACCTCGTTCCTGGCCCCATTCTAGGCTAACTATTGGCACTAAAATGGATCTTTAGGAATAAGTTGGATGAGTTGGGTAATGTAATTAGAAATAAAGGTAGGCTAGTAGCCCAAAGTTACACTCAAATCGAACGCATCAATTTTGAGGAAACTTATGCACCCGTAGCACGGCTCGGAACCATACAGATGACCATTGCATTTGCCTCTTTTAAGAATTTCAAGCTTTCTCAAATCAATGTTAAAAGTTCATTTTTTTTATGGTTTCATGAAGAGAAGGTGTATGTTGAACAACCCCCTGGGTTTGTTGATCCTACACATCTGGATTTTTTTTTTTAAACTTGAAAAGGCTTTGTATGGTTTAAAATAGGCTCCAAGAGCTTGGTATAAAAGACTTAGTTACTTTTTATTGAAAATAGTTTTGTTAAAGGCAAGGTTGATACCACCTTATTTATAAAGCATGTACATAATGATATCTTAATAGTGCAAATATATGTTGATGATATCATTTTTGGATCTATTAATGAAATACTTTGTAAGGATTTTGAATCATACATGAAGAAAGAGTTTGAAATGAGTATGACGGGTGAGCTCAACTAATTCCTTGGATTACAAATCATAAAAGGAGTAATGGGATATTCATCAATCAAGCCAAGTATACAAGAGAGCTTATCAAGAAATTTAGGTTAGAAGATGTGAAGATAAGCAAAACTCGCATGGCTACTACAACCACGCTTGACAAGGATGAATAAGGTAAAAATATTGACATTAAACTCTATCGCAGCATGATTGGTAGTTTGCTTTATTTGAGGCAAGTAGGTCAGATATTATGTTTAGTGTTTATTTGTGTGCTAGATTTCAATGTTATTCTAAAGAATCTCATTTGATTGTAGTAAAACACATTACTAGCTATCTTAAGGGTACTTTTGAAATGAGCTTGTGGTATTTGAAGACCGAAAAATTCTCTATGATGAGTTATTTGAATGTCGACTATATCGATTGTAGAGTGGATAGGAAGAGAACTAGTGAAACTTGTCAATTTTTTAAAATTACCTTATTCTGTGGTCTTCCAAGAAATAAAATTTCGTAGCCCTCTCAACCGCCGAGACGGAGTATGTTATGGCCGGGGCTTTTGTGCATAAGTCCTTTAATGAAAGATATTCTCTTTAATTATAATTTGCATTATGACCATATTAAAATATTTTGTGATAATACTAGTACTATTCATAACCAAAAATGCAAATCAACATAGTAAGACCAAGCACATAGAGATTCAATATCACTTTCTTAGAGACCGTTATGAAAAAGAGATATTGAAATTGATTATATTAGTCGATATTTTTATTAGACCTCTTGATTACAATAGATTTTCTTTCATTTGTGGTGAATTAAATGTTTGTATGATGGATACATGATGTTTTGAGTTTATGAGTTTTCTTGATTTTATGAAATTTTACATCACTTCTCATGATAAATTTCAAGTGAGTTGAGTTTTGTTTTCAATTGGTATCATGTAAATTTTCATGATCTATTTTATATTTATATTTGAAGATTGGTATCCCTTTTTGATATATGATAAAAAAGAGGAGAAGTATGTTGAGTTATTTGTTTGAGATTTATATTTAACTGTGTCTTATCCATTTTCATATATGCAACATTTCTAATGTTTATTCATCAGTGTCTATTTATCTGTATCTATTTATTGGTATCTTTCTCTTTATTGCATACTTTTTTTTTGTGGTTGGAAGCATGGAAGGAAGTTGGCCCATTTATACTTGGATTATCAGTTTTTTCTTATTAAAGCAAGAAGACAATTGTCCACCTCAACTCTTATCTAAGGGAATTAAGAGAAGTTCTAAAACCCATGATTCACTTTTTGTTTTGAGTTGACCATTTTGTTTGTTTGCTTAAATTATTGCATTCCGTATTAGATTCATATTATCACCTATTCACCCCCCGCTGTAGGTGATTTTTACTCACCACCTCTCGAATCTCCTATCCAAAAAATTCAAGAATACAAGAAGAAGAGATTAAGAACATTTTACCATACTCTCATCAGTAAAAATTTCTTGCTACAACATACTTTACCCCCACCACTACAACGATATATTGATCCTTCTCTAAGAAGATCAAATGTGCAAACTCAATTCTTCACGATTATCAAAACCCCTTGCTTTTGTTACTGAATCAAAGAAGAAACTTGCACAAGCACTCTATTTTCTTCTTCCTTTTTCTTCTCAGATTTTCTCTCTATTTTCTTTAGTCTGGAAGATGTTATTAGATAGCCTAGGCCGATCAGCAAATTTGTTTCATTTTTTATTTTTGAGATCTAATCAGACTTCGAGTCCCAATCGTGTTGCACTGCCACTCCTTTTCGCGTCCTCTTTTTGGATCGTGATAAGACTCGGGATTCTTTCCAGAGCTTGAGTAATGCGCACGACAACAGTCACATTCTTTTAAGGAGTAGATGGACTTCATAGGTAGGGCACGCTTGGGCTGGACCCAACAACAATCTCCCCATTAGCCCAAAGTGTGAGATCTCATCACCTGTGGCTCATCAAGCGATATACATGTCAGCCAATCACCGACATGTTCCTTGATTCTCCTTTGGCAATGTCTCTGTCATCATGTTTGAACCTATCTCCAAATCCAAACTGACTACTATCCTGAGTACCATTCGAATTGATGACGCTTGATGACTGGTGAAAATATGTCCGCAAAATCAACTCTTTCTTCTGATCAAAACCCTTTACAACTAACCTTGCCTTGTGCCTTGGTTTTGTATTATTGTCTTTCTGTTTCATTTTGAACACACATTTGTAGGCTGTCTAAAAAATACTAAAGACAAGTCATCAAAAAGCAGAGGCCAAACTCCAGACGCAGGGCTAATAATAGCCATCACTGTAGCGCCAAGATGCGAGGGTCGAAACCCGCGTCTCAACGTTCAATGCAACATCAAGACGTGAGGATCGAAACCCGCGTCTCAGCATCACTGCAGCACCAAGACGTGAGGGTCAAAACCTGCGTCTCAGTATTACTGCAGCATCAAGGCGCGAGAGTCGAAACCCGCGTTCATTGCAGCATCAAGACGCGAGGGCCAAAACCCACGTCTCAGTTATAACTGCCCTCGTTATTAGGTCAATTACTGCCCACAAAATGAGAAAGTTAACCCCCATCATGGAGCGTTTTTTAGGGGCCACGTTCACCCCTGAAACCTCTATAAATAGCCCCGTTTGCCATGGAGAAGGGGTCGGTCGATCAGATAACTCTTGGAGAAGAATTTTGCTTGTGAGCTGTAGAAGCACCAAGACTTTCACCGAAAAGAAAGAGAGAGTTCAACTCTTCGAGCAACTTGCTGCGTACAAGTTTATCTTTGCCTACAATCTCTTTGAGATTCCTGATTGATAGGAGCTGTGTTACTATGTCTGCTATCCAAAGAGAGGATTCCCAAGAGGTCCTGACGTTCACTCGGTCAACGGAAAATAAGATTCACTTTCCACCGCAACATCAAGAACCCAGCACTAAACAAAGAGGAGATTCAGGTCTAAACATCTTCCATCCCTTATAGTCAGAGTGTTAATCCATTGTAATCTTTCATTTGATTTAAGAAAATTTTACACGAATTTCTCCGACCAAATAAGAGATGGCGACCCCGCTGGGAAACACTTTCTCTACTAACGAGCAAGTTGTGGCGCAAGGTGACGTCACCTGTATAGGAAAAACGGTTGAATCACTTATCGTAGAATTCGACCAGGCGAAGTATGAAGAGTTCCTCTCTTCTGGCTCCAAGATCCCAAAGGCGCGGGTCTACCAAAAAGTCTCTTCGGGGACTTGCTCTCAAGTCCGCTCTGAGATCCTCTCAGACGTGACTGGTGAGAAGGATGTCGTGGCTAATTGCATCATGTGTAACGTCCACGCCAACGTCTCCCAGGATACTCGCGTGGTTAATGTTCCTGATGTCCAGCCCGTCCATCCCCTTCCTCAGCGCCAGGTTGCCGGGGTTCCCTTCAACCCACACGACGTAACCGGAATATTGAGCGACGACAGAGGCAGCGTGCGCGTCAACTACAAGTTGGAATAACTATTTGTCCTACAGAGATAGGACGCGAAGTTCAGACAGCGTCTCTTCTGAACCATGTCAAACATGCGAAGTCCGCGTTTGGCAACCTAAACGTGAGGTTCACCAAACTTGTGAAGCACCGCTTTCCAAACGCCAACACGAAGTTCTTGCTCTTTATCAAAGACACGAGACACGCGCCTCTGTACATGGGACCCTGCAACCCTGCGTTTCTCAAGCATCTCTACTCAGATGCGATAATCGGCAATGCGAGAGCTGCGTCTCTTCTCAGCAGAGACGCCAGACTCGCGTTTCAGAGCCGAAATGCGAGAGCTGCGTTCATGAGCCCCGTGTCTCAGAACCTTGCGTCTCAGCTTTGCAAGGCAAGGAGAACTCTCGCAAGTCAAAAATCCCTCGACAATCTGGGGCTAATCTCTTCGATTCCCCTCCCATGGATCTAAGAGGTTATTTGACAAGGAAGAGAAGTGATAGTCGGATCACTCCATCGTGTTGCTGCGAACGGCTTATCACAATGCTCTCTGAGTGCCATTGCAGTTCACGTGCAAGCCAGCAGTCTAAATTTAGACAGCTAACTCTAGCTCCCTGATCAGCTAAAAGAAATCGCTCCCACAGAAGGAGAACTTTCTCTGACACTAAGTACCCTGAAATCACTACAAACATGACAAGCAGGAGTAGGGAAAAGCAACCTGTGGTCTGCTCTGACGAGTCTGACACAGAACCAGAAGGAGTGTACCGGTATACTCAAACCCAGACTGCGATAATTTCCCCGATTAATTACAGTGCCCTGGCTTGGGGCATTGAAGGAAATGACTCACATTCCGCTATTGCAGAGTCACAGGGTTCGAACTCTTCCATAGAGAAGGAGGCCTTTATATACATAACAAATACTCCTAAGGAGACAGCCAGGCGCTTGGAGAAGCAAGCCCAGGTCCAGAAGGAATAATTTGAGATGATTCGTGCTCAACAAGAATCTATCGATTCCCTCAAGCAGATGCTGGCACAATTGCTTGAAGACAAGAGGAAGTCAACCAATAAAGCCTCCTCTAAAAAGTCTAAAGGCAAACGAAAAGAGGGAGAAAGCTCATCTTCTGTACATATTGAGAAGAAAGATCAATCTACTTCTGGCTCGTCTAAATCCTCATCTCAGGAAAAAGACAACCGAGACCATGGCGAGGTTCATTCTAAAAGAATGAATCAATTATAGCAACGTCTCGAGGCCCTTACTAATCGAAAAGGCCTCCAAGAAGCAGGAGTAGTCCGGCCATATCCAGCCAAGTGGGACCTTGTTCCATACCCTCCCAAGTTCAAAGCTCCGACCCTCCAAGCATTTGACGGCAAAGGGCCACTGAACCAACATATCTACTACTTTAAATCTTAGACAGGGAACGTGGTAGATAACGATGTCATCCTGGCACGTTTGTTCATCGGCACCCTAAAAGGGCTCGCCTTTAAATGGTTCATGAAGCTCCCGGAAGGCTCCATTAAAAATTGAGGCGATTTGGAGAAGCTTTTCCTGACACGCTTCTTTGAAGACACGCTTCTTTGAAGATGACTCAGAGGTCACAATGCCTACTCTTTTTTGCTACAAAGCAGCGAAAGGGGGAGTCTGTCAAATCATTCGTAGAAAGATTTCGGAATGTAACACTCCGATGTCCAAGCGGTATGACCCAGGTCACCCTGGTGGAAATATGCCGCCACAATCTACAAACTTCACTCCTTGCCCAAATAGGAGTTGCTGAAAGACGCATCTAGAAACAATTAATCCAGCAAGGTGAACAGGCTGAAGAAATTGTCACCAGGGTTAGGGCAGAAGAAAATAAACTCAGACCCGAAAGGACGACAAGGCGTGCGCCAGACGCGTCCCTTCAAACAAAAAGGAAGGATAACTTGGCGATAGAGATCAAATCCCCTGTCAAACCTCAACCGGTCAAGGGGAGTGGCTCTTTAAGTCAGCCGCGTGCCAGCAAGCAGTATTCCTTCAAGGACAAACATGTTGACTCGTTGTTCAAATTACATAATAAGAGCAACAGACTGAAGCTCCCCGAAGCTAGATGTCCTGAAGAAGTCGGTAAAACTGATAATCCCAACTAATGCTTGTATCATAGGATGCTGGGACACCCCACCAAGAGCTGTTATGTCTTCAAAGACATCCTTCAGGCTCTGATTAACACAGAGGTACTAAAACTTCATCCAGAACAGAAGCAAGTGACGGCCAATATGACGTCGTTCCTCCAGTTTGAAAGACAACTTCCAACACCCTCTGGAGTAGTCCCCATCCCAAAAGGCGAATTAAGAATGATCAACATAGACCCCCACCATCAGCAAGAAAAGGGTTTTGTACCCGTCCCCACACCTCGGGGGGAAATTATGTGGATTCGTCCTGACCTTGTGGATGGCCAGCAATGACCACTGTTACCAGCAGAAGGTCCAAAGGCAAGGCAAAGGCTTCGTCCTGCAATGTGGTGTGCGTCTCGTCCCGTAAAGCAGAAACTGATGTTCCCTTACTGACTGATTCAGAAGAGGAAACAATAGTTCTCATTGCAGAACCCAACCAACTTGTGGAGCAAACTCGTTCGTGCCAGTCATATTTGAAAAAGTATGACAAAATGGCGGCAATCCCTCCAAAACCCGGTGTAGAGTCAGCCAAGCCCTCCACAAAACAACCTGTGGAGGGACAGAATGAGCTTCAATTTTCTAAAGCTCTCTCAAAAGACATCGCGAAAGGATCCACAACACCTTACCGCTTTGACGTCCTGACTCAACTGGCCAATATCCCAGCCCGGATTACTCTTTACGAGCTCCTGAGGCTATCAAAGTCAACCAGAAAAGCTTTGAGAGAGGCTCTTGCTGACGCTGAGATTTTCATGACACAGGTGCCGGTTGAACCACGGGAGGAAGATGTATAGGATTTCCTCCACGCATCCCAAAATGCTCCCGCATCACTTTCATGACAGATGATATGCAGGTTAAAGAGAAACATGATCGACCCCTATACTTCACAGGGTACATCGGATCATCTGAAGTAAAGCGCATTTAGGTAGATCTAGGGTCCGCATTGAGCATTATGCCTCGCCGGGTCATGCAACATTTAGGGATTCCTACCCACTGATTGAGTGCTACCCAGACGACCATTTATGGGTTCAATGCCAATGGTACCCGCCCAATGGGGAAGATCAAGCTCAAATGCCAGGTTGGGGACTTAAAGTCGGAGGTGACATGCTACGTGATCGATGCCGACACCTCATACAATTTGCTGCTGGGACGACCATGGATTCATCGTAATTCCATCGTTCCCTCCACTCTCCATCAAGTCATGAAATACATCGATGGGAGTGGAAAGGTACGAATGTTGATTGCCAAAAGGCATCCATTCAAGGGGGTCGAGAACTATTTCACAGACTCTCTCCTGTACCGGGACTCTGTGGAAACGAATGAGATCCCGCAACCAGAGGAGCCAGACTCTGGTAATGAAGCTGACACCGAGCGGAGAAAGAAGAGTGCATGTGGGAATTAGATCCACTTGTAACGAGCATTAATAAGCTCGATGTTGATAACACTGCTAATGATGTAGGCGGATGGTATATTAATGAAGAATTAGATTTGGCTTACTTTTCTGTGTTCGCTTCTGATTCAGTGCCGTCAGACACTAGTACTGAAGTGGATAATGACCCCTGGTCGGTAATGGATGCTTTGACATCATTGCATGTACCAGTGAAGTCATCCTTCGAAACGTACCAAGATGTCGGTGATGCGCAAGAATCAATATTCATGGTTCCAACAAGACGGAAAGCCAAAAACCAATTCTTTTCAGACAAATCAAATCTGAGCTAATGTCTCGTGAAGAGTCAGAAAGCGAGAAGGAACCCCCTCAGTTCGCCCATTATGAGCCAAATGTACTCAGAATGATGGAAAGCATGGGGTATGATCTGACAAACAGTCCTGGGTTGAACTTCGACAAAGGAAGGAGAACACTACTCCGATCTTTCATTCTGAAAGGGAAAACCCCTGATTATTATCATCGAACTCGCAGGGGGTTGGGCTATGTGTCAACTCTGATCCCATCAGCCTTTGAGTCTAAAAAGTCATTATGCCATAACTACTCATCGGGCACATCATCGTGGGAGTCAGATGTTAGTGTCGGCAACATCTTCAGAGAACTTTCAGTAAATATGGTTTCAACAAGCCACCTGGAAGACAGAGATGAAGAGATGATCCAGTCTGATATAGATCATTGGATCAAGCACTTAAATACTCTTTGGATACTCGCTTTGAACAGCGCGAGCCACCCACGGAGGATAAGGTTGCTCAGCTTAATCTAGGAGATGAGGCTAATCCTAAGCCTATCTTTATAAGTGAAAACCTGTCACCCTCCGAGAAAGAAGATTTAATATCTCTTGTGCGAGAATATATAGATGTTTTCACCTGAAATTACGAGGACATGCCTGGACTTGATCCTCGAGTGACTATGCACCGCCTAAATATTAATTCAGACTTAAAGCCAGTCAAACAACAGCAGCGACAGTTCCGTCCGGAAGTAATGGAGGCAATTCAGTCAGAAGTCGAAAAACTTATAGACTCTGGATTCATTAGGGAAGAGCAATATCCTGATTGGGTAGCCAATATCGTCCCCGTTGCTAAAAAGAATGAAAAGATCTAGATCTGCATTGATTTTCGCGATCTAAACAAGGCTTGTCCCAAAGAAGAATTCCCTCTTCCAATCACGGATGTCATGATTGACAATACGTGTGGATTCGAGCGAATGTCCTTCATGGATGGATTCTCAGGGTATAACCAAATCAAAATGTATTCTGATGATGAAAAACATACTTCTTTCAGGACACCACTGGGGTATACTGCTACACCGTCATGCCCTTCGGACTGAAGAATGCGGGGGCTACATATCAGAGAGCTATGAATGCCATTTTTCACAAGCACATGCGTAAAACAGTGGAATGCTATGTTGACGACATTGCAGTGAAAAGTCGCACCAAAGGTGATCACATAACCGATTTAAAGGCTATCTTCGATATCATGCGGGCACATTAATTGAAGATGAACCCCACCAAATCCTTCCTGGGGGTGGCCAGCGGCAAATTCCTAGGGTTTGTGGTAACTTCCATAGGAATTTATTTGGACCCAGAAAAAGTTCGCGCTATCCAGGAGATTCAACCTCCGCGGAATCTCAGAGAACTTAGGGGATTGCAAGGACGATTGGCATACATCCGAAGGTTCATCTCAAATCTCTCCAAAAGATTCCAACCCTTTACCAAATTAATGAAAAAGGGTGTCTCGTTCGTTTGGGACGATGCTTGCCAATAAGCGTTTGGGACGATTGGCATACATCCGAAGGTTCATCTCAAATCTCTCCAAAAGATTCCAACCCTCACACAACCACCAGTGCTTACAGCTCTGGTGTTCGGAAAACCTTTCCTGATATACGTCCGAGCGATGGATCATTCTCTAGGAGCTTTATTAGCCCAGAATAATGATTAAGGACATGAACAAGCAATCTATTATCTGAGTAGGACTATGATCGGAGCCGAACATCGATACAACCCGATCGAGAAGGAATGTTTGGTATTGGTGTTCGTTGTCCAGAAAATACGACATTACTTGGTAGGCCAAACTATAAATGTCATATCAAGGGTTAACCCTTTGAGGTTACTCATGACAAAGCCATCATCGTTTAAACGGCCGATTGGCAAAATGGGCCATACTGTAATCCCAATATGAAATGCACTTTTTACCACAAAAAGCCATGAAGCGACAAGTAGTGGCAGATTTCTTAGCTGAGCATCCAGATCTGAGAGCAACCGAACTTTATGAGGACCTCCCAGACGAGGTCGCTGAAGTTTGCCTAACCCAGACATCTTTTGAAAGACAAGTGTGGCAACTTTTCTTTGATGGTGCATCGAGAACAGGCCCGAAAGGACATGTCATAGCAGGAGTGGGGGTAGCACTTGTCTCCCCATAGAACTATGTGATTCCTCGAGCCTTCTCATTAACCGAGCCCTGCTCCAACAATGTAGCAGAGTTCAATGCCCTTTTGATTGGAAAGCGAATCGCCGATGAGATTGGCGTTAAAAATCTCAAGGTATATGGTGACTCTAAACTTATCGTCAACCAAGTTCGCGGGGAGTACGAAGTCAGACATGAAGATCTAGTACCCTATTACAACGCAACTGTCCATATGGCTGAGAGATTCATAAACTTTTACATTGACCATGTACCCCGCCGGCAAAATGCGCATGCAGATGCACTGGCGTCTCTCGCCGCCTCTTTAGCCCATCCAGCTGGAGTAGTAGAGAAAATACTTGTCCACAGCCACGACCTGTATTGCCCAAGAATCGCTTCTGAAGATTACCAGAAGCCGATAGGGAACTGTCAAGTCAAAGAAGCTCTTGAATCGTCAACCGGCCCTGAGTCTAGAGACTGGCGAATCCCTTATATTGATTATGTCTTGTACGGTATCATGCCTGATGATACCAAAGAAGCAGCTGCCATTAGAAGGAAAGCCCCCAAATTCTATTATAATGCGATTACGTGAACACTGTACTGTCGGTCGCATGACAGGATCTTCCTTCGTTGCCTATCACACAAGAGGTACTGAAAGAAGCCCATGACGGCATGTGTGGAGCCCATCAATCCTACCCAAAACTTGGGGATCGACTCCAAAGGTTGGGATATTATTGGCCTAAGATGATCTCTGACGCCATCACTTATACCAAAAGATGTCACGCCTGCTAGGTGCATGGTGATTTCATCCATCAAGCACCAGGATACCTCCACTCGACAACTTCTACCTGGCCATTTGAGATGTGGAGCATGGACGTAGTTGGCCCTATCAGCCCACCATCATCAAAAGGACATCGGTTCATTTTAGCCATAACCGATTACTTCTCTAAATGAGCTGAAGCCATTCCTTTAAAGAAGGTAAAGTCATCTGATGTGATCAAATTCGTTAAACATTATGTCATCTACCGTTTTGGTATACCTCGGCGAATCGTCCATGACAATGGACCCCAGTTCGTCAGTCAGGCATTCCAGAGGTTCTACACTAAGTTCAGAATCCAGAGTGTGTCCTCAACGGCATACTACCCCGCCGTTAATGGTCTCGCAGAAGCTTTCAACAAGGCCATTGGCAAGCTTCTCAAGAAATTCATCTCGAAAAGTCAGCGTGACTGGGATAACAAGTTAGGTGAATTCTTATGGGCCTATCGCACAACTGTTTGAACCCTAACTAAAGCTACGCCGTTTTCTTTGGTGTATGGTTGTGAAGCCGTGCTTCCACTAGAAATTCAAATTCTATCTCTACGCGTCGCCTTGACAGCAGAGATGACAAAGGAGGAGAAGCATCGACTGCGACTCCAAGAACTGGAAGTCTTAGATGATAAACGTCTGCAGACCCAACAAATCATCAAGCTCTACCAAGCCCAAATTACTAGAGCCTTCAACAAGAAAGTTAAGGAGCGATCTTTCAAGAAAGGTGACCTTGTCTTAACTGTCAGAAGACCGATGGTAGACAAAAGGAAAATTCCAGACCAAATGGAAGGATCATTTGTGGTAGAGACAGTCTACTCAAATGGAGCAATCGCCTCGTAACTTCAAACGGTGATACACTCATGATGCCAATCAACGACAGATTCTTGAAGAAATACTATCCTTGATAGTGCTTTACCTCCGATCAAGTTAATATTATACCTCTGATCAAAACTCTAGATCCAAGAAAAGCTTCTTTCTATTACTAGATCGTCACAATAGACCAGTGTCAAGCTAATTGATCTCTGACTGCACCATGATGTAAGATGTACATATTGAGAAAGAAACAAAAGATGAAACTTGGGTTTTAGTATTGCACTCTTCATTAAACATTTGACGCCTCCAGCGGCTAAGGACAGAGGAAAATGTTGGCTTCTAAGCCCAATATAAGTCTTTGACAACTCATCATGCTGAGCGGAATAGCATGGCTAGCCTAACTCAAACGGTAGTTGGTAAAGGCACACCAAATTCGTTGATAGCTGAGGGTTTGCTAAAAATCCTAAGTGGACTTGGTCCTGCTCTCTCCTCCAAAATCCCTTACCAATTCTCATACACAGAATGGTAGGTCCATAAAATACAGTCACTGCTACGTTAACATTATACCTCTGGCAATGAAAAATCTCAATACTCCCTAGTAAGTTCAAACCTTACTTGTCTTAACTCTATATGGAGTAGCAAACCATCAAATTTGTCAAGTTAACACTACACCTCTGATACTTTAAACTTCACTTGTCAATTCTCATCAATAGAATGATAGGTCTTCAAAATTGCTTATATCGCAAATCAATCACTGTCAAGTTAATACCACACCTCTGACAAATTACTGTTAAGTTTCACATTACACTTCTAACAGTGATTAAGTTGCTGTCAAGTTCAATATTAAACTTCTGACAGTTACTTTCCCTCAGACTTCCGTATCGAAACTGAAATGATCGATGCTAAGTTTAACATTACACCTCTAGCGTCCAGGTCATTGCTAAGTTCAACAATACACCTATGGCCATGACTTTCCCTCGAACTTCCTTATCGAAGTTGAGATGATCAATGCCAAGTTTAAAATTACACCTCTAACATTACCCTCACTGTCAAGTTAAATGTTACACCTATAACAGTGACACTTTTAGTTTTCCCAAGTAAAGCTTGAACACTCTTGAGTTAAGTTAATATCACACCTCTAACTCACACCCTTGTTGAGTTAACATCACACTTCTGACAAGACTGTATTCAACCCGTTAAGTTAATATCACACCTCTAATGGAAAAAGTCCTCCTAGATTCCCCACGAGTCTAGTCACACTTGTTATTCTCGTCAACAGAGTAACAAGTCCATTTAAAACATTGTCAGGTTAATATTACACCGTTAACAGTGTTTTCATTAAAACCCCAGCTGGGTCTTAGTTAAGTTAATCCCGAACCTCTGATGAAATTCATCCTCCCTAGGGGTACAAATTTTACTTTAAATTCTCATTTATAGATTGGCAGGTCCACAAGAATTATCTTACTTCTGTCAAGTTAATATCATACCTCTGACAGCCTTGTTGAATTTCCTGAAACAGGATTTTCCTACAAACTTTGACTCATTAGGATTATTATCATATTTTTCGCAAGTCAAAGATCTTTTACTTCTATTCATCTAATTTTCAATGCAAAAAGGGAATTCAAGACAATAGAAGAAGAAAATAAAAGTGTCGCTTTTATTTATATCCAGACATATGAAAGTGATACAAGACGTTCTCTTATATAATAAGATTAAGTGTACAATAAAGGAGTACAAAGAAGTCCCTCTCTCAGTAAAAGGTTGCACTCACTCCCTAAAGCAGTCCCACTACTCCAAACACAAGATGTTTGGAAGAACGTTGTACGCGTCGAAAAAATCACAATTGCAAAATTCTTTTAATTGAATTGAAGATTACAACGGATACAATCCGATTACAAAAGAGAGGGAATCTCTTTATTGATTCTCCTCTTTATTTAAAGCTGGGTTCTTCATGTGGCGGTGGAGAGTGAATCATATTTTCCGCTGACTAGCCGAACGTCAAGTTTCTCTTGGATTCTCTCTTTGGATCTACTGATGGAGTAGCACAGCTCCTATCAGTAATAGAATCTTAAAGAGATTTAAAGAACTTGAACTCAACAAGTTAACAAAAAGAGTTGAACTTTTCCTAGGCCACAAGAGTTTCGAGGCTAAACTCTGCTGAGGTAGCTCTCCCCTTGCCTATGGCTTCTTGAATTCCTCCACCAGGACTTTCATCGTCAGCCCTTTTAGAAGGGGTCCCCTCCCCCTGAGAAACTTTCTTCTGTAGCTATTCATAGTTATTTATATGGGAATTCGGGTGTAACCAACCCCTTAAATCTCTCCATAATAAGAGGGGGTGTAACCAACTCCTTAAATCTCTCCATAATGGGAGGTTATTTCCTATTATGTGGAGAGAAAATCGGGTGTAAGTGACCAAGTTCGTGGCTGTCAGTTATAGCAGAAATGCGGGTCTCGCACTGGACGCGGACCTTACTCTGATGTTGAGACGCGGAGCTCACAGGCTCGCATCTGTGTTAGAACGCGGAGCTGCTCAGGCTCACATTTGAGTTGAAACGCGACCTTCGCGTCTGATGACCTCCGTGTCTGACAAAGGACGCGAGGTCCACATCTGACGACTTTCGCGTCTGACGATATGAGGTCCGCGTCTGACAACCTCCGTGTCTGACATTGGAACGCGAGGTCTGCGTCTGGCGACCTCCACGTCAGAGGCTAGAACGTGGGGTCCGCATCTGGCATTGGAACACGACCTCCACGTCAGAGGCTGGAACGCGGGGTCCGCGTCTAGGAGATTCGCGTCTGAGATTTTGTCCGTAGTAATTTTTTGATAGCCTACAGAACCCCCTCTAAAGTTTTTGAAACTTCACGGTTGACTGAGACGGATTTCAAAATACTTTGGACTTTAGTTGAATCTAAGCTTCATGTAATCGGACTGGCATTCTTTTGCGACGCAGTCTTCTGTGGTGCCCTGAGCTCGATCCTGTCTGGATGATGAACTTCATGAGTGTACTGTTGAACTTTTTGAAGCCTTCAGGAAAGATCATCACATGTGTCTTAGAAACTCAATCTAGCACTTATTATGAGCATTGGTTTGCTTGGTGTACTTTTAAGCTGGTGGAGTTCTCAAGTGCTCTTGCCAGTGTACTATTGAACTGATTGTAGAAGCAGAGACATACTTTTTATATTTGAAGAGGGAGGATGCAGTTCTCACAGACGCGGTTCTGGCGCACTGATCAAGTGAAGACGCGAACTTCACCAAAATTGAGACGCAACTCTCAATTGTTGTAGAGAAATGCTTCTCAATTGCTATAGAGACGAGGCTCTCAATTGTTTAGAGACACAGCCTTTACTTGTCGTTGAGACGCGACTCTTAAGCTTGTTGAGACGTGACTCTGTGCTTGGGACACGAAGGTCACGCTCAAAAATTCTTCGAAAGAGCTTTAATTGCTAGAGGTGTGATATTAACTTAGCAAATTAAATAACTCTACTGGGAGAATTTGAGAAGGTTACTGTCAGAGGTGTGATGTTAACTTGACAGTGGGATCAGGACTTGTGATTTGAACAAGTTTTGTGGACTTGCTATTCTATTAATGAGAATAACAAGTGGAGTTTGATCCACTGGGGATTACGCCAGAGTCTATTGTCAGAGGTTTAGGGTTAACATGACTAGAACTCTACTAGAAATGAAAGTTTGTTGTTAGAGGTGTAATGTTTCACATAACAACGATTGATTTTGTGATCTACGCAATTTAAATGGACCTGTCATTCTATTAAAGAGAATGACAAGTGGAATTGGATTTGTTGAAGATCCATAGAGATTTTTACCGTCAGAGGTGTAATGTTAACGTGATGGTTTGAGTTTGCAATTTGAGCAAATTGAATTGTCAGAGGTGTGATATTAACTTGACAAAGATGTGTGCTAGAGGTGTGATATTAACTTAGCACCACGAAAGTCTCATTTTCACTGAGAAAATTGAGAGAAGATTATTGTATAGGTGTAATGTTAATCTTAATAATGAAATGCATGCTAGAGGTGTGATGTTTAACTTAGCATTGAAAGATCTCATTTTCATTGAGAAAATCGAGGAGATCACTATCATAGGTGTAATGTTAACCTAACAGCGATTGATTTTGCGATATGAGCAACTTTGGTTAGAAGTGTAGTATTAACTTGATCGAGAGATTCTGCAATCTGCGCAGTTTGGTGGACTCGCCATCCTATTAAAGAGGACTGACAAGTTAAAATTTTGGTCAGAGGTGTAATGTTAACTTGACCGGGACTTGTCTTGCGATTTGAGCAAGTTTGGTCAGTAGTGTGATGTTAACTTGACCGAGATTTGTCTTGTGATTGGAGCAAGTTTGGTCAGAGGTGTGATATTAACTTGATCGGTATTTGTCTACTGTTAGAGGTGTGATTTTGAACATAACAGTATTTAGAGTGGTCTTGTCATTCTATTGAAGAGAATTAACAAGTTAAAATTTTACCATCAGGGAAACATCAAAGCCTTACTGTCAGAGGTGTGATATTAACATGACAGGTTCGATTTGTAATTTATTCCACTGAGAAAATTGAGAGAAATCACTGTTAGAGGTTTAATGTTAACTTAATAGTGAATATGCCAGAGGTATAATGTTAACTTGGCATGTTTGATCTGTGATTATTTCACTGGAGAAATAGTCACAGGCTTTTGTGGTCCTACCATTTCATGGATGGGAATTGGTAAGGGATTTTGGAGGAGAGGATAGGATCAATTCCCTCAAGGTTTTTTGCAAACCTTCTACTTAAGCTTGTGTTTCCACGTCAGAGAAAGGACGTGAGGTCCGCGTCTGGCGACTTCCGTGTCTGACTGAGAAAGAACGCGAGGTATGTGTCTGGCGACCTCCGCATCTGACATTGGAACACGAGGTCTGCGTCTGGCGACCTCCGCATTTGACTGAGAAAGGACGCGAGGTCTGCGTCTGGCGACCTCCGCGTCTGATATTGGAACGCGAGGTCTGCATCTGGCGACCTCCGTGTTTGACTGAGAAAGGACGCAAGATCCCCGTCTGGCGACCTCCGGGTCTGACATTAGAACGCGAATCTGCGTCTGGCGACTTCCGCGTTTGACTGAGAAAGGACGTGAGGTCCGTGTCTGACGACCTCCGCGTCTGACATTGGAACGCGAGGTCTGCGTCTCTTGGAGGAGTTTGAGTTTGAAGCCTTACAGGCTAAAAACTGACAACTCAGTCATCTGAAAGTTGCAGTGACAATCAAAGAGCACCGCCGAGATGAACTACTCGCAATGGCACTCGAACCCATGGGATGAGAGCTTCTCAGTTCATATTTGAACATGGCCTTTTGGTGTTGAACGCGAACCTCGCATTTCTGAAGTGAAACACGATGATCTCATTCTGGCGTAGCCTCCTGCTAAACGCGTGTTTTGCACTTTTGAATAGAAACGCGAAAGTCATCCTTTAACACTGTCAGTGACTCTCGCACGCTAAGGTCATGTCCTGGCATGGCCTTAGGCTGAACGTAGGTCGCGCGTTCTCGCGTTTTGGCATAGCTTGAGGCTAGACGCGAACTTCATGTTTTGGCACTGAAACGCGCAGCTCATGAACGCGAGCATCGCATTTTGTTGTAGAAATGCGGGGCTGAAAGCGAACTTCGCGTTTGGTGCCAAAATGGGGTGAAAGCGAGCTCTGTTTGCTGATGGTGAACTTGACGTCTTTATCGACGATCAGCAATCCGTTTGGCTCGAAGGAGTTGATGCGAACCCCCTACAAATTGAGTTCGCTGAGCTTGGGAGGAGTTTTGCGACAAGATTTGCCTTCATCATTATTGGCCTCGCGTGTCTCGTAGGAGACATTGATGCGGGCCACATATGCTGTTGCAACTACTCCTGTCTGCTGACGAGAGTGCAACGCCTTCACAGTCTCTCGGCATTCCGATTGAGACGCAGAGGTTGTTGAGAAACCCCGGCATCCGGAATTAAAAGTGCCTTAATAGAAGGATGGAGGGGAGATTGGTCTCTATTGCCATCTTAACCGTGGGTCATGGCACGGGTCTCTGAAAAGACGTTAGGGCTGACCAAGTTATCTCCACGGGAGACTCTCGAAACTTTGGGGGAGTTCAACTTCTTTTAGTCGAATTCGATCACAAGCATTCGACTGTGAATCCAAGCATATTAACATCGTCTTGCGCCACCACTTTCTCGTTGGTTGAGAAAGATCATGTCCCCAGCGGAGTCGCCATCTTTTGTACGCATCAAAAAAATCACAATTAAAAAATTCTTTTAATTGAATAGAAGATTACAATGGATACAATCCGATTACAAAAGAGAGGAAATCTCTTTATTGATTCTCCTCTTTATTTAAAGCTAGGTTCTTAATGTGGCGGTGGAGAGCGAGTCTTGTTCCCCGTTGACTAGCCGAACGTCAAGTTTCTCTTGTGAATTCTCTATTTGGATCTACTGATGGAGTAGCACAGCTCCTATCAGTAATGGAATCTTAAAGAGATTTAAAGAGCTTGAACTCAACAAGTTAACAAAAAGAGTCGAACTTTTCCTAGGCTACAAGAGTTTCGAGGCTAAACTCTGTTGAGGTAGCTCTCCCCCTTGCCTATAGCTTCTTGAATTCCTCCACCAGGACTCTCATCGTCAGCCCTTTTAGAAGGGGTCCCCTCCCCCTGAGCCTCTTTCTTCTCTAGCTATTCATAGCTATTTATAGAAGAATTGGGGTGTAACCAACCCCTTAAATCTCTCCATAATAAGAGGGGGTGTAACCAACTCCTTAAATCTCTCCATAATGGGAAGTTATTCCCTATTATGTGGAGAGAAAATGGGGTGTAATTGACTAAGTTCGTGGCTGTCAGTTATAGCAGAAATGCGGGTCTCGCGCTAGACGCGGACCTTGCTCTGATGTTAAGACGCAGAGCTCACAGGCTCACGTCTGTATTAGAACACGGAGCTGCTCAGGCTCACATTTGAGTTGAAATGTGACCTCCGCGTCTGACGACCTCCGCGTCTGACAAAGGATGTGAGGTCCACGTCTGACAACTTTCGCGTCTGACAAAGGATGCGAGGTCCGCGTCTGGCAACCGCCATGTCTGACATTGGAACGCGAGTTCTACGTCTGGCGACCTCCGCGTCAGAGGCTAGAACGTAGGGTCCTCATCTGGCATTAGAACGCGACCTCCGCATCAAAGGCTAGAACGCGGGGTCCGCGTGAAGGAGATTCGCATCTAAGGTTTTGTCTGTAGTAATTTTTTGATAGCCTACAAGCGCCAAAGAAGGGCTGAGCACCATTGTGACGATCGGATGCTAATTACACCATGATGCATGACGTAAACATCAAAGGAGTCCATCGTTAACTAAGAAAATGGTGTCTGGCCCTTCGTTGATGAACATCTCTACCACCAGAAAGTCATCCAATGAGCGTAGATTTTTCGTCGATGTCACTTCTGGGGTAAGTGAAGGGAGAATCCAAAATCTTACAGGTGACGTCCTCTTTCCAGTGACCTGCAAGAGGACCATACTCGCTACCATACCCACTGTGACCATGATGAACCCAAGGGTCTTGCCGGTGCATCATGTCCAATGAGGTCTTAACGGATGTCATCAGTCGCGTAAATCCTCGTCTCCCATAAACAGGAGCCTTGACTTCTCCTCCAGTGCTTGACCATCGAACGAGTTCGCTGGCCAATATATTCTCCTAAGGGCCCAGTGAATATACGAAAGGCTGATTGAGGCTACCTGCAAGAAGTAAAAACCAGAAGGTTAGAATTCTAAAATAGAGAAACTGAAGAACAGACGCAACTATAGCTGTAAACTTCAGACGCAGAGATGACCCGCGCAGAAAATCAAAATCTTATTGTGACAGAAACAGACGTCATCGAAGTTGTGGACTTCAGATACACACAGATCTGAACATGATCTAATGTTAGACCCGCGTCTAAAATAAGAGACGCAAAGAGAACCAGACGCGAAAGTTGCCACATCCTTGTGCGAGAAATAAGGGTTGCTACATCCAAGTCTGAAGCCCTTGGCCAAAATTAAAAATCTTTTATGTCAACAACCTTAAACGCGAGCTCTATATGCAAGCTCGCGTCTCATAGTCGAGATACAGAGTTCATCACACTTGCGTCCATAGGACTTTGGGTTAGAGTTCAGACTCAATCAACTCGCGCTTCATCAAGAAGTCTGAAAGGCGCGACTTCCAAATAATGGGCGCACCAGTCAAGCTTCAAAGAAGGTCAAGAGAGTGAATCTCTTCAGGGAACAGCAAAACTGAAACTCAGTTGGGCTGAATATTTTATGGTGACAATTAATTCCTACCCGCAGAAGAACCCTCTAGAGGTTGAACTTCCCGCATCAAAGCGTGGATATAAAAGGTACTCAGAGGGATGCTTTTGGATCCTGAAATCACTTGACAGTGATAATCTTCAGGAAAGATTAAAGAAAAGTATGAAAGCTTTGAGTTTTCACTGTCCATGGGGGTATATCCCATTGAAGGAAGAAGATTAAGTCAAGATGAAGACCCTCAGAGTGCCTGCTCTTAAGGTAAACAGTCTAAGCAATGGACTGTTAAGGGGGCGAGTCTTATTTATAGGCCAGCCATAAGGCCTGTAATTAATGGCGTAAAAATCAGAGCCATCGGCCTTAATTCTCGCACAAACATCAAAGCCCAATAAAGAGCTGACACGTAGATTGCCGCTTCGGGAAATATCAGAGGACGCAAGTCCCTAGTCGTCAACGCCAACTTGGCATTTAAAGATTTAACGTCAAAGCCCAATAATAGTTGACGCGAGACTGCCGCTTCGGGAAACATTGAAGGACACAGGTCCCCAATCGTCAACGCCGACTTGGCATTTAAAGGTCTAACCAGATCTTTAAGACGGGTTGCATGTGACGCTTGGGAGGTTACGTCAAGCGCAGACTCAAAGGTCGCGTCTTGAAACCCGCGCCCCTTCTTGAACCTAAAGGATGTGTTCTTTTCATTCCTGCTAAGAGATCCGTGACCGCGTCTCTTGGAGTGGTTCAGAGCCGCATCTTCTCAGCGAATGGGGTCCATTCAGAGGTTGAGTCTTGAGTCTGCATCAACTTGAAAGCTACGTTCTGAAGCTTGCATCTTCAATGACTAGAGAAGGCCCATGCCATTCTCAAGGAACCCGGATCTGCGTCTCCATTGCGAAACAAAAGTTGTGCCCTCATTATAAACTCAATACAGCCTGGGTTTGTGCCTTATCAAGGGTTCAGAGACGCGTCCCTACTGAGCCAGTGCCAAGTCCCCATCAATTAACTGAGATCTATACGTCAGTTTTTTAGGAGCATAAGATCGCGTCTCCACTGCATCCTGACAGAATCAAGGGCCGCGTCTATAGATTTGCGTCCTTTCATAAATATGAAGGCCGCGTCCCCTTTATTGAAGAACACAAATTCGCGTCTAAGAATAATGCCTCTTTGTCTTTAAGTCAGAGTTGCGTCCTTATCGAACAGAAAGGTTTGCATGTCTTCCTTGATTAGCCTGAACGGCGTCTTCGTTAATGAGTCTGAGTCGTGTCTCCCAGAATCGCGTCTCCACTATGAATGAAAGTCGCGTCTCGTTCAAGAACTTTGTTTAGCCTGAGTTTATTATTCATGGCTGACTAAAGACTACGTTTTACAAACAGTCAAAGACTACGTTATGAAAATTGAGTTCATCTACAGCGAGTAAAAAAACTTGAAAGGATGAAGATGGAGCAAAATTTGGAAGACTTTTATTATTTGATTCACAAATGGTAAAAGTAATAAAGACACTCTTGACAAATAGAGTGTTTAAAAAAAAGGGGGTGAACAATACAAAAAGGAGAAGAAGGCTAATAATCTTGCTTTGCCAAAGAACAGACTTATTCCCGGAGACGATGCATCCCGTGCTGACGTGCCCTTTCAGCCTCCATCAGCGCTTGGACCCGCAGCTCCTCCTCAGATAAAAATCTCTTCGCAGCCAGTTGTGCTTGAAGAGACTCCAATCTGGAGGAATGAGCAGAGAGGTTTTCTTTAACCTGTGTCTTGACAGTTTTCAGCTCGTCCAACCTTTTTCTAGCAGCGATAAGCCTCTGCTCATTGGTCTCGATTAAGGCTCTGCCCTGGTGATAGTAGATCGAGCAGTAGCAATAACCTGCTCTGTACTCTGTATGACGATTTCAGATTCCTTGGAATCGCCAATCAGCCTTTGATGGTCAGCTTGGAAATGCTGGAGATGGCGGGCCTCTTCAGCTATTTGTTCCTCCATCTCCTTTCACTCATGTTCTTGAGCGGCAAGAAGCTTGCTTAGAGATATTCGAGCCTCCTTTACTGAGCCAGCATTCTCCAGAGTCTTGAGCTCTTTTAGGTGGCTCCCCAGCTACTCCACCAGCATCAGGTATGCCCTAGCCTGTGAAGGACTCCCAGTATGACCAATTTTCCCGATTTGATTTTCGAGAAGTATTCAGGCAAACTCGAAAGAGCTGCCCCTAGAAAGGATGAGATCAATACAAGATCTCATGGTAGTAAAAAATTGTTGCATCATTTGACGTGCCAGCTCTTCCATCATATCGTTAGCTGGAGATAACCCTGCTGATGTACTCCCGGGCCCCCTTTCCATGACAGGGTGAGACGGGAATCAGTTCATCTTGCGCAGGAGTGAGGCCGACGATAGGTTCGTCAGGTACTGATGTAGTCACCGATACCTCCAGGACGGTTATTATCGTAGGAGCCTCCACTGCAACATAAGCAGCAGCAAACCTTGCGGCATCGGGTTCCCCGATCAAAGTTTGAACTGTACTATCTTCCACACCAATGCTTGCCAGGATCCTCTACTTGAGCTACCCCAGTGCTCTCTACAAGCCACTAAAATGTCAATGATGACAACAAAAAGGAGAATATTCAATACGTCAGTATTCTCTTACCAAGTTGAGAATCTGAAGATGGCGAATTCCTGGGCAGGTCCTATGGGGTTGAGACCTCCTTGACTTCGACAGTTGCACTCTCTTGAGGCATTCCAGTAACAGGAGCTTGAAGGCCCTCCTGTTGGGCCAGCTCTTGGATCATCTCCTCAATCTGAGAGGAAGTTGTAGTTTCACTATCGACAGCCAGTCCTGAAAATCAAAAGTAAATATCAGAACCCTCCCCTAACTTGAGAAGGAGACAGTTCAAGAAAACAAGGAAAGTACCTTCAGTAGCAGCAATTATTGCTATCGGTGAAGCCATCACAGGGTCGCATCCTCGTATCTCTTCCTCTGAAATATGCGAAAATTTGCTTGTATCAGAGAGCGGGTTCGTCACCGAAATTAACTTCTTCACCAGAATAATACCCATGGTCTTCAGACGATGAAGATGACAGTTCAACACAGGAGGTCTCAGCAATCGAGACCTTACCACCAAGTACCCAGTAGTAGGGCTGGGATCAACAACCCGCGAGGTGGGTATTAATACATTGGGAGACCCGGGCTATTGCACCTCCACCCTTCTCTCTTGAACTGAAGAAGGCCCAGGCTGAGTTGAGACCCCTGGAATCTCAACATCATCCCTCCCCACCAAGTCAATTTTGGGTCGCTCAGCCTCCTCAGCCATGACAGGTTCACCTGCAAGTTCCCCTTCTTCCAAGATCACGGGGCCCTTCTGCGTAGACCGCGACGAAGAAGGGGAATCTCCTCTTCATCTTCCTCTTCCTCCCTATGCTCCTCAACACTAGAAGGAACTACCTCGGGCATTGAAGCTTCAGCCTCCGGTTCCCGCCTAGCCTTCTTCGGGTAGGCTCGCCCTTGGAAGTAGAACCGTGGGAACTTTTGGACACAGCCTGCTGACTCTTTTTAATGAGCTGCTCTTTGGGTGCTGCTGCCCTCAGTCCTGTCCATGTTTCCCCTCCTGTTTCTTTCTCAGTTGCCTGATATTCGTCCATACCTCGCACGCGTTTGTTGGACTCCAATTTGTCCTTATAAGACGCCTTGATGCTCTTAATGCATGAGGTATTTATTTCAAAACCAGGCATCTTGCTAGCCAGGGAATACCAAGTACAGAAGCTGAGGCTAGTGTAACAGTTGGGCGTCTTGTGAGGCAAGCTGAAAATAGCTTTTGTCCCTTAGCTATGTTATAGTACCATGCCCGAGCACCCTCAAATAATTTTTGCTGAAGGAGAGATTAGCATTGAGGTTACCAATATATAATTGGTTATAGCCGAATTGTCGAGCAAAACGACTCAGCATATAAGGTCGATCGTACATGAGTTCCCTTGCTGAAAGAGCAGATACCCAGGCCGAATGTTAATCAGTCACCAGAAGACTCCCGATGGCAGCCTTGTGAAATCATCTAGTCCCGCAAGGTCAGAAAATTTATCCCTGTAAGATGCATCAGTAATCTCGGGGAAGCAACGGTCGAGCTGGTAGTTCAAAGCATTCAGAATACATTTCTGAACGTAGAATATATAGTAGTTAGACCAGCTCGAATTCTCCAGCTTTTGCACAAAAGAGACAAACTCCTCAGACAGAGACACCACCGTCATCAGTGAAGGGCAGTGCATAGCGTACCAAGCCATCAAGTACATATATGGAAGATCGATTCTGGGGTTTGAGGTCTTTACTCTCGCCTTCCCTCCGAATCAACTTTCGGCCTACCATTGGAGTCGACAATGGCCTCCACTTGGCACAGGCTTTTAACCAGAGCCCGTAACCCACTTTGAATTCTAGCCACCTTTGCTGGATGGAGGGTGATAGGCTTTCCGTAGGCCAGCAAAACCGTCGGGTACACCATATCAGCGATAATTACTTCATGTGGCAATGTTAGCACCACATAACGCTTCAATCATAGCATAAGAAAGCCCGCCAATAGCGCCCGGTCAGAAATGGGAACTCGGGCCTGATGATGAAAACTTTCAAAGACCGTATCGGGTTTGAAAGTATCCTCATTTGACTCCGTGGTGTAAGAGCTCGCAGAGGCGTTAATCCTCTCAGCAACTTCTTCGTCAGTGCAAAGAGCCAGACTGGTCACTGGCTGTCCTTCTCATTTATACCATTGGATAGGTAACTCGTCCAGGGCATCTGTTTGACACCCCTGTTCCTCCAAGAGGTTATTTGGACGCAGACGTGGAAGTGGCACAATACTTCCCAATAGGTCTCGTACACCTGAGGGTTCTCCTTCTTCAAGAGATGAAGTTCTTCAGAAGTCGGAACGTATTCTTCATAAGGGGCATCTCCCATAACAAGCCCCGAGACCTCATACAGCTCATGAAGGGCGAGCCCCATTTCTCTGACTGGAGTAAAAAATGTGCCCGTTAAAGGATTGTAGTGCTCCAGGATGCCATAGAAATTATGGGAACTTTGTGGGAGGCTGTATTGCACAGCCCTGACCGAGTGGTATAGCCCCACTTGCTGCAGCAGAGCTCTAAATTCAGCAAGGACAAATCCAACCATCCTACCCCACCAGGATCTGTTGGAAGAATGAACCCACCCAAGTGGACGGAAGTCGACGGGAAAATGACCCCTAACCTTCATGAACTGATTGATGAAGGTGGTGCTCAACTGTGGGGTCTCTCCTTCTGGATGTTCAGATCTGACCAGTCCGGGGAATAAACCAAATACCTTTTTCCCATAGCTGGCAGAGTGTATTTCTTTGGCACCTAGTGAGACACCGGAGACAAATCGGGAAAGATCCCAATCCATCGCTCGTGAATAGACATGTGCTGAAGATAAGATAGGGGATACATCCTCTCCATATTGTGAAGAAAGAACAACCTGTCCCCAATCTGACGGAGCCACTTATAATCCCCGTCATGTAGAATGCTATTGTCCTCGTCAATGCCGTCGCCAAAGAGGAAAACAGGCTTCCGCGGTGGAGTGCGAGAATCCGTCTCAAACAATCTATCAGAGATAATCTCTCGGAGGGTCACCATACTGGCCCTAGAGATCCTCTCCTTTCGCTCCTTTGACTTACCAGTAGTCACAGGAGCAGTTTTCTGCAGCACGAAGGTCAGATTACGATCAGCGCCACCTACATGCCCAAAGTGGCACTTCTTGGACAAAGGGTTAGAGGAGTATCGTATTGCAAAGAGAACAACACTTGGTCAGAAATCTGAAAGAAAATGGCTAAGTGTTTGAAATTCAAACGCAGGAATGAATCCAGAAGCGAAGATCATCAAAATCTACATCCAGACTTAAAAAACGCGAGGCTTACATGAAGCCTGCATTTCAAAATCCAAACTTAGAAAATTTTCTAAGTATCGGACTCAGACGCGAAATTCATTATAACTTGCATCTGATCTAACATGACGCAAGAATTATAAGAAGTATGCGTCTGAACTCCCCACACTTAGAAACATTCTGAGCATTGAGTCCGAAATACAAGGCTCAATGAGGCCTTACATTCAACAAGCAGATACGAACTCAAGAACCGCGCCTGAAGATCAAACACGGGCATGAGCCTGCATTGGTCCAATCAATTCAAAAGGACTTAAGAGTTGAAAGAACTTTATAAGCCTTTCAATGGCGGAAACCCAAATCAGATGGTTTTATTACCTGAAATAGGGGCCTCCTGCATGGAAGAACCACCCATGTGAACCTCCGGAGCGACAGCGCTCGAAGATGAAGAAGTGGGTTTAGTCTTGGTTCCATTTCAACCGTAAGATTACTGTAGAAGATGGTGAAAACGAAAAAAAGCTTTAAGCTTTTCTTAACCCTAAAAGGCTCAGCGAAGAAGAAGAGTCTAATGATGACCCTTGAAAAACTGTTGTCTTTTGGCATAGGCACAGTGATTCGCAGAGATACGTAACGCTTGGCTCGACGTCTAATCCCCATCTGACGTGTGGCGTGCATATTAAATGCAACGCAAAATTTGCGCGCCAAAAGAAAGATGTCCCCTCAACTCTGCCGGACACGTGGCAACGTGCCTAAAACACGGATGCGTATTTAACGAAAAACCGCGTTCCTTCCAAGAGTCGCGCCTCTCCAGCAAGGCCAGAGTTGCGCCTAGTTCACAGAGTGAGAGCCGCATCTTCATCTCAAAGGACGCGTCCCTACAAGAGTCGCATCTTTAAAGCAACATGACCCCTGCGTCTATAGGACTTGCATTCATCCCTTGCTTCTGCAATTCAGTTCAACAGTACACTGGCACAAGCAGATGACTGTTCACCCCTGATTTAAAGTATACCAACAAACCGCTCGAGCACTAAGGAGGTCTGGACTGCGTATCTAGATACTCACCACGATCATCTCTGGTGGCTTTAAAGGTTTTACAATACTCTCACGAAGACCATATTTCTGACATGATCAAGCTCGAGCATTTCGAATGATTGTCAGTCCAATCAGGAGAAGTCTGAATTTCAGTCAAATTCCAAAGTATTTTGAAATCCGTCCTAGTCAATATCGAAAACTTTGGAGGGGGTTCTGTAGGTTGTCTAAAAATCACTAAAGACAAGTCATCAAAAAGCAGAGGCCAAACTCCAGACACAGGGCTAATCATAGCCATCACTGCAGCGTCAAGACGCGAGGGTCAAAACTCACGTCTCAACATTCCCTGCAGCATCAAGACGCGAGGATCGAAACCCGGGTCTCAGCATCATTGCAGCACCAAGACGTGAGGGTCAAAACCCGCATCTCAGTATTAATGTAGCATCAAAGCGCGAGGGTCGAAACCCGCGTTCACTGCAGCATCAAGACGCGAGGGCCAAAACCCGCGTCTTAGTTTAACTGCCCTCGTTATTGGGTCAATTACTGCCTACATAATGAGGAGTTAACCCCATCATGGAGCATTTTTAGGGGACACATTCATCCCTGAAACCTCTATAAATAGCCCCGTTTGCTATGGAGAAGGGGTCGGTCGATCAGATAACTCTTGGAGAAGAATTTTGCTTGTGAGCTATAAAGGCACCAAGACTTTCACTGAAAAGAAAGAGAGAGTTCAACTCTTCGAACAACTTGCTGCATACAAGTTTATCTTTGCCTACAATCTCTTTGATTCCTGATTGACAGAAGCTGTGTTACTCCGTCTGCCATCCAAAGAGAGAATTCCTAAGAGGTCCTGACGTTCACCTGGTCAACAGAAAATAAGATTCACTTTCCACCGCCACATCAAGAACCCAGCACTAAACAAAGGGGAGATTCAAGTCTAAACATCTTCGCTCCCTTGTAGTCGGAGTGTTAATCCGTTGTAATCTTTCATTTGATTCAAGGAAATTTTACACGATTTCTCCCACCAAACAACATTTATTTTTCTAGGTCCTCCAACTAATAGGAATCTTCACCAGATCATACGTATGATTTTTTTTCAAAGAATAAATCTCTTTCTACATTGCCTTAAGCAAGTTTTATTTTTTCTCGCTATCTTGCACCTCTTGATAGCTTTCTCATTCATCTGAATCTGTGAGCAAGACACATTCCTAAGATTATATCTCCTCGAAGGCTGATAGTCTCTGCTAGATCTCTATAATACTGGAGTCTGTTTCTGCTGTCACTGGGAGAGGCTTTACCCCTGTATCACCGTGATCGGTATCCTCTTTTGGTGCTTTATCACCATCTGCATTTTCTTGCACTTGCCTTTCTCTTTCACTATGGCTCGCCAGAGTAAGATCAAAAGAGTCACTAATGACTTCACTACCATAATAAAAAGAGCTTTTCTCTCCCTTGTCCTTAATATCTTCAAGAATCTGGTCCTCTAGAAAAACTACATCTTTACTCGAAATACCTATTTCTCCTATGAATCCCACAATTTGTAATCGAACTGATCTTGAAGTTTCTAAGAAAATGCATGATCGAGCCTTGCCATCAAGCTTGGCCTTTCATCTTTCGTATGTGAGGCGATGCTCGACATTTGAAAACCTTCACGTGCTTGTAACTAATATCCTTTCCCGTTCACACATGCCCTGGAATATCCATCTCCAATGCATATGCATGAGAGAGATTGATGACTATCTCATGCCAAAATATTTTCAACAACTTTGCATATGAAAACATACTCCACACCTTTTCACATATGGTAAGATTCATCCTCTTTGCCAGTCCATTCTATTGCAGTGTCTAAAAAAGTGTCCTCTTATGCTTGATCCCATGTTTCTATAGTACTCCTCAAACGGACCTATGTATTTCCATTGTCAGAATGAACTTCCTTGAGTGACAACCATGTCTCATGCTCTACTGCCATATGAAACTTTTGAAAACGGTTTAACACTTGGTATTTGCTCCTGATCATGTATGCCAATAATTTTCTGGAGTAATCATCTATGAAGATCACAAAATACTTAGCTTCACTAAATGTCTGTGTCTCCATTGGGCCGCACATGTCTGCCGACTCCAACACACGATTCCTCTTTGATGGTGCGCCCTTCTTTGCAAACGAGACTCTGTGCTACTTGCCTATCAAATAATCCATGCATAACTCAAGCTGGATGTTCTTCAAGTTTGGTAGATGCCTCCCCTTGACAAGAACTTCTATACCTTTCTGATTGATGTGCCCAAGCCACCTGTGCCACAAATTTGAGAGAAGAATGATAAGCCACATTTATCTCATGTCCTGCTATCTTCACCTAAAACTTGTAGAGACTACAACAATGACTTCCTCGAGCCACGATCAATAAACCTCCACTCAGCCTCAATTTTTGCACCGAGATTTACATTGTAGCTTGAATCATCTAGCATCGATGCTGAAATTAGATTCAGTAAAATCTGGGACATGTCTGACATCCTTGAGCGCTAACGGCCAACTCGTCTTGGTCTCAAAATGTATATCTCCAATACCTCCTATCTCTAATACGTCTTTATTTTCCATCTTCACTGTACCAAAATCTCCACTGCTATATGTCACAAACACATCTTTTCTTAGAGTGGCATGATGAGTGCTTCTGATTCCACAGTCTACTCGAGTCTATCTCACAAGCATCTATCTCGACGCATCATGTAGATACATGGTGATCCTCTCCAGAGAAATTAACTAGTTCCTCCATGTGGGGTCTGCTGTTGAGATGGGGGAAACTGTCAAGGGGATTTTTTCTGATTTAGGCTCAGTTTCAGTCAAGTGTAATTTCAACAGGGAAGGTTTTGAGTTGAGCGAGGATGATTTGATTTGGGTGTCACTTCTAACGGCTTAGTGAAGAGTTCATTTTGAACCAAGTGGGCCAGAAACTGCAAGGGTATTTTCAAAATGAGTTTGAGAGTTTTATGAATAAGTTTTCCCATCGCAGCCAGAGTAAGCAGAAGTCTAAGAGAGAAGAGAGGTTTTATGATCTGCAAAGGATCGACGGGCTAAATAGGGGTTTTGTCTTATGGAGTAGAGATCTTTTTTAGTAGAACAGAGAGAAGTGGACAGTAATCATCAGAGTTGAGGAGAGAGGTGGACAGTAATCATCAAAGACGAGTTTGACGAGTTGGGTCAGTCTGAAGTCATCTGGACATTTAGAGCTATGGTTTTCCCCCGTCAGAGTTTTTCTTTTTTCTAAAG